>QZGG01006015.1:0-14300 GCA_006409495.1 Sedum album
TTTAGAGTACACTAGCACTTTGCTTCAAAGTGAAGCAAACTTGTATCGAACTTTCAAGTGAATGTTTAATCGTTGTTATGCTATAATACACTTATAGAAGTGATAATGAAGTGATTAGTCATACAATCGACTCATTTATCATGTTCGTAAAGCTCTAAACACGAACTTTAGAGTACACTAGCACTTTGCTTCAAAGTGAAGCAAACTTGTATCGAACTTTCAAGTGAATGTTTAATCGATATGTTATGCCATATACACTATTATAAGTGATAATGAAGTGATTAGTCATACAATCGACTCATTTATCATGTTCGTAAAAGCTCTAAACACGAACTTTAGAGTACACTAGCACTTTGCTTCAAAGTGAAGCAAACTTGTATCGAACTTTCAAGTGAATGTTTAATCGATATGTTATGCTATATACACTATTTAAGAAGTATAATGAAGTGATTAGTCATACAATCGACTCATTTATCATGTTCGTAAAGCTCTAAACACGAACTTTAGAGTACACTAGCACTTTGCTTCAAAGTGAAGCAAACTTGTATCGAACTTTCAAGTGAATGTTTAATCGATATGTTATGCCATAATACACTATTAGAAGTGATAATGAAGTGATTAGTCATACAATCGACTCATTTATCATGTTCGTAAAGCTCTAAACACGAACTTTAGAGTACACTAGCACTTTGCTTCAAAGTGAAGCAAACTTGTATCGAACTTTCAAGTGAATGTTTAATCGATTGTTATGCTATATTACACTTATTAGAAGTGATAATGAAGTGATTAGTCATACAATCGACTCATTTATCATGTTCGTAAAAGCTCTAAACACGAACTTTAGAGTACACTAGCACTTTGCTTCAAAGTGAAGCAAACTTGTATCGAACTTTCAAGTGAATGTTTAATCGATATGTTATGCTATATTACACTTATTAGAAGTATAATGAAGTGATTAGTCATACAATCGACTCATTTATCATGTTCGTAAAAGCTCTAAACACGAACTTTATGAACAGTTTAAATCGTATGTTATGCCATAATACTATTATAAGTGATAATGAAGTGATTAGTCATACAATCGACTCATTTATCATGTTCGTAAAAGCTCTAAACACGAACTTTAGAGTACACTAGCACTTTGCTTCAAAGTGAAGCAAACTTGTATCGAACTTTCAAGTGAATGTTTAATCGATATGTTATGCATAATACACTATTATAAGTGATAATGAAGTGATTAGTCATACAATCGACTCATTTATCATGTTCGTAAAGCTCTAAACACGAACTTTAGAGTACACTAGCACTTTGCTTCAAAGTGAAGCAAACTTGTATCGAACTTTCAAGTGAATGTTTAATCGATATGTTATGCCATAATACATTATAAAGTGATAATGAAGTGATTAGTCATACAATCGACTCATTTATCATGTTCGTAAAGCTCTAAACACGAACTTTAGAGTACACTAGCACTTTGCTTCAAAGTGAAGCAAACTTGTATCGAACTTTCAAGTGAATGTTTAATCGATATGTTATGCCATAATACACTATTATAAGTGATAATGAAGTGATTAGTCATACAATCGACTCATTTATCATGTTCGTAAAGCTCTAAACACGAACTTTAGAGTACACTAGCACTTTGCTTCAAAGTGAAGCAAACTTGTATCGAACTTTCAATGAATCGATATGTTATGCCATAATACACTATTATAAGTGATAATGAAGTGATTAGTCATACAATCGACTCATTTATCATGTTCGTAAAGGCTCTAAACACGAACTTTAGAGTACACTAGCACTTTGCTTCAAAGTGAAGCAAACTTGTATCGAACTTTCAAGTGAATGTTTAATCGATTTATTATGCCATATACACTATTATAAGTGATAATGAAGTGATTAGTCATACAATCGACTCATTTATCATGTTCGTAAAGCTCTAAACACGAACTTTAGAGTACACTAGCACTTTGCTTCAAAGTGAAGCAAACTTGTATCGAACTTTCAAGTGAATCGTTTAATCGATATGTTATGCCATAATACACTATTATAAGTGATAATGAAGTGATTAGTCATACAATCGACTCATTTATCATGTTCGTAAAGCTCTAAACACGAACTTTAGAGTACACTAGCACTTTGCTTCAAAGTGAAGCAACTTGTATCGAACTTTCAAGTGAATCGTTTAATCGATGATCTATGCTATATTACACTATTAGAAGTGATAATGAAGTGATTAGTCATACAATCGACTCATTTATCATGTTCGTAAAAGCTCTAAACACGAACTTTAGAGTACACTAGCACTTTGCTTCAAAGTGAAGCAAACTTGTATCGAACTTTCAAGTGAATCGTTTAATCGATGTGTTATGCTATAATACACTATTATAAGTGATAATGAAGTGATTAGTCATACAATCGACTCATTTATCATGTTCGTAAAAGCTCTAAACACGAACTTTAGAGTACACTAGCACTTTGCTTCAAAGTGAAGCAAACTTGTATCGAACTTTCAAGTGAATGTTTAATCGATATGCTATGCCATAATACACTATTATAAGTGATAATGAAGTGATTAGTCATACAATCGACTCATTTATCATGTTCGTAAAAGCTCTAAACACGAACTTTAGAGTACACTAGCACTTTGCTTCAAAGTGAAGCAAACTTGTATCGAACTTTCAAGTGAATGTTTAATCGATATGTTATGCCTAATACACTATTATAAGTGATAATGAAGTGATTAAGTCATACAATCGACTCATTTATCATGTTCGTAAACTCTAAACACGAACTTTAGAGTTACACTAGCACTTTGCTTCAAATGAAGCAAACTTGTATCGAACTTTCAAGTGAATCGTTTAATCGATTGTTATGCTATAATACTATTATAGTGAAATGAAGTGATTAGTCATACAATCGACTCATTTATCATGTTCGTAAAGGCTCTAAACACGAACTTTAGAGTACTAGCACTTTGCTTCAAAGTGAAGCAAACTTGTATCGAACTTTCAAGTGAATGTTAATCGATATGTTATGCCATAATTACACTATTATAAGTGAAATGAAGTGATTAGTATACAATCGACTCATTTATCATGTTCGTAAAAGCTCTAACACGAACTTTAGAGTCACTGCACTTTGCTTCAAAGTGAAGCAAACTTGTATCGAACTTTCAGTGAATCGTTTAAATCGTTGATCTATGCTATATTACACTATTAGATAGTAATAATGAAGTGATTAGTCATACAATCGACTCATTTATGATGTTTCGTAAAAGTCTAAACACGACTTTAGAGTCAACTAGCACTTTGCTTCAAAGTGAATGCAAACTTTATCGAACTTTCAATGAATGTTTAATCGATTGTTATTGCATAATCACTATTATAAGTGATAATGAAGTGACTTAGTCTACAATCGACTCATTTATCATGTTCGTAAACTCTAAACACGAAATTTAGAGTACACTAGCACTTTGCTTCAAAGTGAAGCAAACTTGTATCGAACTTTCAAGTGAATCGTTTAATCGATATGTTATGCATAATATTACATTAAGTGATAATGAAGTGATTAGTCATACAATCGACTCATTTATCATGTTCGTAAAGCTCTAAACACGAACTTTAGAGTACACTAGCACTTTGCTTCAAAGTGAAGCAAACTTGTATCGAACTTTCAAGTGAATGTTTAATCGATATGTTATGCCATAATATACTATTATAAGTGATAATGAAGTGATTAGTCATACAATCGACTCATTTATCATGTTCGTAAAGCTCTAAACACGAACTTTAGAGTACACTAGCACTTTGCTTCAAAAGTGAAGCAAACTTGTATCGAACTTTCAAGTGAATGTTTAATCGATATGTTATGCCATAATACACTATTATAAGTGATAATGAAGTGATTAGTCATACAATCGACTCATTTATCATGTTCGTAAAAGCTCTAAACACGAACTTTAGAGTACACTAGCACTTTGCTTCAAAGTGAAGCAAACTTGTATCGAACTTTCAAGTGAATGTTTAATCGTTGATGTTATGCTATAATACATTATTAGAAGTGATAATGAAGTGATTAGTCATACAATCGACTCATTTATCATGTTCGTAAAAGCTCTAAACACGAACTTTAGAGTACACTAGCACTTTGCTTCAAAGTGAAGCAAACTTGTATCGAACTTTCAAGTGAATGTTTAATCGATATGTTATGCCATAATACACTATTATAAGTGATAATGAAGTGATTAGTCATACAATCGACTCATTTATTATGTTCGTAAAAGCTCTAAACACGAACTTTAGAGTACACTAGCACTTTGCTTCAAAGTGAAGCAAACTTGATCGAACTTTCAAGTGAATCGTTTAATCGATATGATTATGCTATATACACATTATTAAGTGATAATGAAGTGATTAGTCATACAATCGACTCATTTATCATGTTCGTAAAGCTCTAAACACGAACTTTAGAGTACACTAGCACTTTGCTTCAAAGTGAAGCAAACTTGTATCGAACTTTCAAGTGAATGTTTAATCGATATGTTATGCCATAATACACTATTATAAGTGATAATGAAGTGATTAGTCATACAATTGACTCATTTATCATGTTCGTAAAAGCTCTAAACACGAACTTTAGAGTACACTAGCACTTTGCTTCAAAGTGAACAAACTTGTATCGAACTTTCAAGTGAATGTTTAATCGTATGTTATATGCTATATTACATTATAGAAGATAATGAAGTGATTAGTCATACAATCGACTCATTTATCATGTTCGTAAAAGCTCTAAACACGAACTTTAGAGTACACTAGCACTTTGCTTCAAAGTGAAGCAAACTTGTTCGAAACTTTCAAGTGAATGTTTAATCGATATGTTATGCCATAATACACTATTATAAGTGATAATGAAGTGATTAGTCATACAATCGACTCATTTATCATGTTCGTAAAAGCTCTAAACACGAACTTTAGAGTACACTAGCACTTTGCTTCAAAGTGAAGCAAACTATGTATCGAAACTTTCAAGTGAATCGTTTAATCGTTGATTATGCTTATATTACATATTAGAAGTGATAATGAAGTGATTAGTCATACAATCGACTCATTTATCATGTTCTGTAAAAGGCTCTAAACACGAACTTTAGAGTACACTAGCACTTTGCTTCAAAGTGAAGCAAACTTGTATCGAACTTTTAAGTGAATGTTTAATCGATATGTTATGCATATATTACTATTATAAGTGATAATGAAGTGATTAGTCATACAATCGACTCATTTATCATGTTCGTAAAGCTCTAAACACGAACTTTAGAGTACACTAGCACTTTGCTTCAAAGTGAAGCAAACTTGTATCGAACTTTCAAGTGAATGTTTAATCGTTGTTATGCTATATTACACTATTATAAGTGATAATGAAGTGATTAGTCATACAATCGACTCATTTATCATGTTCGTAAAGCTCTAAACACGAACTTTAGAGTACACTAGCACTTTGCTTCAAAGTGAAGCAAACTTGTATCGAACTTTCAAGTGAATGTTTAATCGTATGTTATGCTATAATACACTATTATAAGTGATAATGAAGTGATTAGTCATACAATCGACTCATTTATCATGTTCGTAAAGCTCTAAACACGAACTTTAGAGTACACTAGCACTTTGCTTCAAAGTGAAGCAAACTTGTATCGAACTTTCAAGTGAATGTTTAATCGATTGTTATGCATATACACTATTATAAGTGATAATGAAGTGATTAGTCATACAATCGACTCATTTATCATGTTCGTAAAGCTCTAAACACGAACTTTAGAGTACACTAGCACTTTGCTTCAAAGTGAAGCAAACTTGTATCGAACTTTCAAGTGAATGTTTAATCGATTGTTATGCCATAATACACTATTATAAGTGATAATGAAGTGATTAGTCATACAATCGACTCATTTATCATGTTCGTAAAGCTCTAAACACGAACTTTAGAGTACACTAGCACTTTGCTTCAAAGTGAAGCAAACTTGTATCGAACTTTCAAGTGAATGTTTAATCGTTGTTATGCTATATTACACTATTATAAAGTGATAATGAAGTGATTAGTCATACAATCGACTCATTTATCATGTTCGTAAAGCTCTAAACACGAACTTTAGAGTACACTAGCACTTTGCTTCAAAGTGAAGCAAACTTGTATCGAACTTTCAAGTGAATGTTTAATCGATATGTTATGCTATAATACACTATTATAAGTGATAATGAAGTGATTAGTCATACAATCGACTCATTTATCATGTTCGTAAAGCTCTAAACACGAACTTTAGAGTACACTAGCACTTTGCTTCAAAGTGAAGCAAACTTGTATCGAACTTTCAAGTGAATGTTTAATCGTTGTTATGCTATATACACTATTATAAGTGATAATGAAGTGATTAGTCATACAATCGACTCATTTATCATGTTCGTAAAGCTCTAAACACGAACTTTAGAGTACACTAGCACTTTGCTTCAAAGTGAAGCAAACTTGTATCGAACTTTCAAGTGAATGTTTAATCGATATGTTATGCATAATACACTATTATAAGTGATAATGAAGTGATTAGTCATACAATCGACTCATTTATCATGTTCGTAAAGCTCTAAACACGAACTTTAGAGTACACTAGCACTTTGCTTCAAAGTGAAGCAAACTTGTATCGAACTTTCAAGTGAATGTTTAATCGTTGTTATGCTATATTACACTATTATAAGTGATAATGAAGTGATTAGTCATACAATCGACTCATTTATCATGTTCGTAAAGCTCTAAACACGAACTTTAGAGTACACTAGCACTTTGCTTCAAAGTGAAGCAAACTTGTATCGAACTTTCAAGTGAATGTTTAATCGATATGTTATGCTATAATACACTATTATAAGTGATAATGAAGTGATTAGTCATACAATCGACTCATTTATCATGTTCGTAAAGCTCTAAACACGAACTTTAGAGTACACTAGCACTTTGCTTCAAAGTGAAGCAAACTTGTATCGAACTTTCAAGTGAATGTTTAATCGTTGTTATGCTATATTACACTATTATAAGTGATAATGAAGTGATTAGTCATACAATCGACTCATTTATCATGTTCGTAAAGCTCTAAACACGAACTTTAGAGTACACTAGCACTTTGCTTCAAAGTGAAGCAAACTTGTATCGAACTTTCAAGTGAATGTTTAATCGATTGTTATGCTATATACACTATTATAAGTGATAATGAAGTGATTAGTCATACAATCGACTCATTTATCATGTTCGTAAAGCTCTAAACACGAACTTTAGAGTACACTAGCACTTTGCTTCAAAGTGAAGCAAACTTGTATCGAACTTTCAAGTGAATGTTTAATCGTTGATTATGCTATATTTTAGAAGTGATAATGAAGTGATTAGTCATACAATCGACTCATTTATCATGTTCGTAAAGCTCTAAACACGAACTTTAGAGTACACTAGCACTTTGCTTCAAAGTGAAGCAAACTTGTATCGAACTTTCAAGTGAATGTTTAATCGATGTTATGCATATACACTATTATAAGTGATAATGAAGTGATTAGTCATACAATCGACTCATTTATCATGTTCGTAAAAGCTCTAAACACGAACTTTAGAGTACACTAGCACTTTGCTTCAAAGTGAAGCAAACTTGTATCGAACTTTCAAGTGAATTTTAATCGTTGATTATGCTATATACACTTATTAAGTGATAATGAAGTGATTAGTCATACAATCGACTCATTTATCATGTTCGTAAAGTCTAAACACGAACTTTAGAGTACACTAGCACTTTGCTTCAAAGTGAAGCAAACTTGTATCGAACTTTCAAGTGAATGTTTAATCGATATGTTATGCTATAATACACTATTATAAGTGATAATGAAGTGATTAGTCATACAATCGACTCATTTATCATGTTCGTAAAGCTCTAAACACGAACTTTAGAGTACACTAGCACTTTGCTTCAAAGTGAAGCAAACTTGTATCGAACTTTCAAGTGAATGTTTAATCGATTGTTATGCTATATACACTATTATAAGTGATAATGAAGTGATTAGTCATACAATCGACTCATTTATCATGTTCGTAAAGCTCTAAACACGAACTTTAGAGTACACTAGCACTTTGCTTCAAAGTGAAGCAAACTTGTATCGAACTTTCAAGTGAATGTTTAATCGATTGTTATGCTATAATACACTATTATAAGTGATAATGAAGTGATTAGTCATACAATCGACTCATTTATCATGTTCGTAAAGCTCTAAACACGAACTTTAGAGTACACTAGCACTTTGCTTCAAAGTGAAGCAAACTTGTATCGAACTTTCAAGTGAATGTTTAATCGTTGATTATGCTATATTACATTATAAAGTGATAATGAAGTGATTAGTCATACAATCGACTCATTTATCATGTTCGTAAAGCTCTAAACACGAACTTTAGAGTACACTAGCACTTTGCTTCAAAGTGAAGCAAACTTGTATCGAACTTTCAAGTGAATGTTTAATCGATTGTTATGCATAATACACTATTATAAGTGATAATGAAGTGATTAGTCATACAATCGACTCATTTATCATGTTCGTAAAGCTCTAAACACGAACTTTAGAGTACACTAGCACTTTGCTTCAAAGTGAAGCAAACTTGTATCGAACTTTCAAGTGAATGTTTAATCGTTGTTATGCTATATTACACTATTAGAAGTGATAATGAAGTGATTAGTCATACAATCGACTCATTTATCATGTTCGTAAAGGCTCTAAACACGAACTTTAGAGTACACTAGCACTTTGCTTCAAAGTGAAGCAAACTTGTATCGAACTTTCAAGTGAATGTTTAATCGATATGTTATGCTATATACACTATTATAAGTGATAATGAAGTGATTAGTCATACAATCGACTCATTTATCATGTTCGTAAAGCTCTAAACACGAACTTTAGAGTACACTAGCACTTTGCTTCAAAGTGAAGCAAACTTGTATCGAACTTTCAAGTGAATGTTTAATCGTTGAGTTATGCTATATACTATTAGAAGTGATAATGAAGTGATTAGTCATACAATCGACTCATTTATCATGTTCGTAAAGGCTCTAAACACGAACTTTAGAGTACACTAGCACTTTGCTTCAAAGTGAAGCAAACTTGTATCGAACTTTCAAGTGAATGTTTAATCGATATGTTATGCTATATACACTATTAGAAGTTAATGAAGTGATTAGTCATACAATCGACTCATTTATCATGTTCGTAAAGCTCTAAACACGAACTTTAGAGTACACTAGCACTTTGCTTCAAAGTGAAGCAAACTTGTATCGAACTTTCAAGTGAATGTTTAATCGATATGTTATGCATATACACTATTATAGAAGTGATAATGAAGTGATTAGTCATACAATCGACTCATTTATCATGTTCGTAAAGCTCTAAACACGAACTTTAGAGTACACTAGCACTTTGCTTCAAAGTGAAGCAAACTTGTATCGAACTTTCAAGTGAATGTTTAATCGATATGTTATGCTAATATTACATTATAAGTGATAATGAAGTGATTAGTCATACAATCGACTCATTTATCATGTTCGTAAAGCTCTAAACACGAACTTTAGAGTACACTAGCACTTTGCTTCAAAGTGAAGCAAACTTGTATCGAACTTTCAAGTGAATGTTTAATCGATATGTTATGCCATAATACACTATTATAAGTGATAATGAAGTGATTAGTCATACAATCGACTCATTTATCATGTTCGTAAAGCTCTAAACACGAACTTTAGAGTACACTAGCACTTTGCTTCAAAGTGAAGCAAACTTGTATCGAACTTTCAAGTGAATGTTTAATCGATATGTTATGCTATAATACACTATTATAAGAGATAATGAAGTGATTAGTCATACAATCGACTCATTTATCATGTTCGTAAAGCTCTAAACACGAACTTTAGAGTACACTAGCACTTTGCTTCAAAGTGAAGCAAACTTGTATCGAACTTTCAAGTGAATGTTTAATCGATATGTTATGCCATAATACACTATTATAAGTGATAATGAAGTGATTAGTCATACAATCGACTCATTTATCATGTTCGTAAAAGCTCTAAACACGAACTTTAGAGTACACTAGCACTTTGCTTCAAAGTGAAGCAAACTTGTATCGAACTTTCAAGTGAATGTTTAATCGTATGTGATACATATTAGAAGTGATAATGAAGTGATTAGTCATACAATCGACTCATTTATCATGTTCGTAAAGGCTCTAAACACGAACTTTAGAGTACACTAGCACTTTGCTTCAAAGTGAAGCAAACTTGTATCGAACTTTCAAGTGAATGTTTAATCGATATGTTATGCATAATACACTATTATAAGTGATAATGAAGTGATTAGTCATACAATCGACTCATTTATCATGTTCGTAAAGCTCTAAACACGAACTTTAGAGTACACTAGCACTTTGCTTCAAAGTGAAGCAAACTTGTATCGAACTTTCAAGTGAATGTTTAATCGTTGTATGCCATAATACACTATTATAAGTGATAATGAAGTGATTAGTCATACAATCGACTCATTTATCATGTTCGTAAAGCTCTAAACACGAACTTTAGAGTACACTAGCACTTTGCTTCAAAGTGAAGCAAACTTGTATCGAACTTTCAAGTGAATGTTTTAATCGATATGTTATGCCATAATACACTATTATAAGTGATAATGAAGTGATTAGTCATACAATCGACTCATTTATCATGTTCGTAAAAGCTCTAAACACGAACTTTAGAGTACACTAGCACTTTGCTTCAAAGTGAAGCAAACTTGTATCGAACTTTCAAGTGAATGTTTAATCGTATTATGCTATATTACACTATTAGAAGTGATAATGAAGTGATTAGTCATACAATCGACTCATTTATCATGTTCGTAAAGCTCTAAACACGAACTTTAGAGTACACTAGCACTTTGCTTCAAAGTGAAGCAAACTTGTATCGAACTTTCAAGTGAATGTTTTAATCGTTGTTATGCTATATACACTATTAGAAGTGATAATGAAGTGATTAGTCATACAATCGACTCATTTATCATGTTCGTAAAGCTCTAAACACGAACTTTAGAGTACACTAGCACTTTGCTTCAAAGTGAAGCAAACTTGTATCTTGAACTTTCAAGTGAATGTTTAATCGATTGTTATGCATATACACTATTATAAGTGATAATGAAGTGATTAGTCATACAATCGACTCATTTATCATGTTCGTAAAGCTCTAAACACGAACTTTAGAGTACACTAGCACTTTGCTTCAAAGTGAAGCAAACTTGTATCGAACTTTCAAGTGAATGTTTAATCGTTGTATGCTATATACACTTATAAAGTGATAATGAAGTGATTAGTCATACAATCGACTCATTTATCATGTTCGTAAAGCTCTAAACACGAACTTTAGAGTACACTAGCACTTTGCTTCAAAGTGAAGCAAACTTGTATCGAACTTTCAAGTGAATGTTTAATCGATATGTTATGCTATATACACTATTAGAAGTTAATGAAGTGATTAGTCATACAATCGACTCATTTATCATGTTCGTAAAGCTCTAAACACGAACTTTAGAGTACACTAGCACTTTGCTTCAAAGTGAAGCAAACTTGTATCGAACTTTCAAGTGAATCGTTTAATCGATATGTTATGCTATATTACATTATTAAAAGTGATAATGAAGTGATTAGTCATACAATCGACTCATTTATCATGTTCGTAAAGCTCTAAACACGAACTTTAGAGTACACTAGCACTTTGCTTCAAAGTGAAGCAAACTTGTATCGAACTTTCAAGTGAATGTTTAATCGATATGTTATGCATATATACATATATAAGTGATAATGAAGTGATTAGTCATACAATCGACTCATTTATCATGTTCGTAAAAGCTCTAAACACGAACTTTAGAGTACACTAGCACTTTGCTTCAAAGTGAAGCAAACTTGTATCGAACTTTCAAGTGAATGTTTAATCGATATGTTATGCATATACACTATTATAAGTGATAATGAAGTGATTAGTCATACAATCGACTCATTTATCATGTTCGTAAAGCTCTAAACACGAACTTTAGAGTACACTAGCACTTTGCTTCAAAGTGAAGCAAACTTGTATCGAACTTTCAAGTGAATGTTTAATCGATTGTTATGCTATATTACACTTATAAGTGATAATGAAGTGATTAGTCATACAATCGACTCATTTATCATGTTCGTAAAGCTCTAAACACGAACTTTAGAGTACACTAGCACTTTGCTTCAAAGTGAAGCAAACTTGTATCGAACTTTCAAGTGAATGTTTAATCGATATGTTATGCCATAATACACTATTATAAGTGATAATGAAGTGATTAGTCATACAATCGACTCATTTATCATGTTCGTAAAGCTCTAAACACGAACTTTAGAGTACACTAGCACTTTGCTTCAAAGTGAAGCAAACTTGTATCGAACTTTCAAGTGAATGTTTAATCGATTGTTATGCATATACACTATTAGAAGTGATAATGAAGTGATTAGTCATACAATCGACTCATTTATCATGTTCGTAAAAGCTCTAAACACGAACTTTAGAGTACACTAGCACTTTGCTTCAAAGTGAAGCAAACTTGTATCGAACTTTCAAGTGAATGTTTAATCGATATGTTATGCTATAATACACTATTAGAAGTGATAATGAAGTGATTAGTCATACAATCGACTCATTTATCATGTTCGTAAAGCTCTAAACACGAACTTTAGAGTACACTAGCACTTTGCTTCAAAGTGAAGCAAAAAGCAAACTTGTATCGAACTTTCAAGTGAATGTTTAATCGATTGTTATGCATATACACTATTATAAGTGATAATGAAGTGATTAGTCATACAATCGACTCATTTATCATGTTCGTAAAGCTCTAAACACGAACTTTAGAGTACACTAGCACTTTGCTTCAAAGTGAAGCAAACTTGTATCGAACTTTCAAGTGAATGTTTAATCGTTGATGCTATAATACATATTAAAGTGATAATGAAGTGATTAGTCATACAATCGACTCATTTATCATGTTCGTAAAAGCTCTAAACACGAACTTTAGAGTACACTAGCACTTTGCTTCAAAGTGAAGCAAACTTGTATCGAACTTTCAAGTGAATGTTTAATCGATATGTTATGCTATATTACACTATTAGAAGTGATAATGAAGTGATTAGTCATACAATCGACTCATTTATCATGTTCGTAAAGCTCTAAACACGAACTTTAGAGTACACTAGCACTTTGCTTCAAAGTGAAGCAAACTTGTATCGAACTTTCAAGTGAATGTTTAATCGATATGTTATGCATAATACACTATTATAAGTGATAATGAAGTGATTAGTCATACAATCGACTCATTTATCATGTTCGTAAAAGCTCTAAACACGAACTTTAGAGTACACTAGCACTTTGCTTCAAAGTGAAGCAAACTTGTATCGAACTTTCAAGTGAATCGTTTAATCGATATGTTATGCTAATATTACTATTAGAAGTGATAATGAAGTGATTAGTCATACAATCGACTCATTTATCATGTTCGTAAAAGCTCTAAACACGAACTTTAGAGTACACTAGCACTTTGCTTCAAAGTGAAGCAAACTTGTATCGAACTTTCAAGTGAATGTTTAATCGATATGTTATGCATAATACACTATTATAAGTGATAATGAAGTGATTAGTCATACAATCGACTCATTTATCATGTTCGTAAAGCTCTAAACACGAACTTTAGAGTACACTAGCACTTTGCTTCAAAGTGAAGCAAACTTGTATCGAACTTTCAAGTGAATGTTTAATCGATTGTTATGCTATATACATTATTAAAGTGATAATGAAGTGATTAGTCATACAATCGACTCATTTATCATGTTCGTAAAGCTCTAAACACGAACTTTAGAGTACACTAGCACTTTGCTTCAAAGTGAAGCAAACTTGTATCGAACTTTCAAGTGAATGTTTAATCGTTGATTTGCTATATACATATTAGAAGTGATAATGAAGTGATTAGTCATACAATCGACTCATTTATCATGTTCGTAAAGCTCTAAACACGAACTTTAGAGTACACTAGCACTTTGCTTCAAAGTGAAGCAAAGAAGCAAACTTGTATCGAACTTTCAAGTGAATGTTTAATCGATATGTTATGCCATAATACACTATTATAAGTGATAATGAAGTGATTAGTCATACAATCACTCATTTATCATGTTCGTAAAGCTCTAAAATAAAA
>QZGG01006016.1:0-25892 GCA_006409495.1 Sedum album
TTTATAGTACACCGAATGTAAATAACAAACAATTCAAATAAATTGTTGTTCGAATAAGGAACAAACCGAGAGGAGAATGGCGGTATCTGCTCCTTGATGATCCTTAAAAGTAACATACGCAACTTGAGCTCTCTCATTGTCACTGAAACACAAATACATCAAAATGAACCGCTCATAATCACAATAAAAACGTCCAGATCAGTTAAAAAGGGAAAAAACCTCTGAAGGTCAACAAATTCAATATCTCCGGCACATCCTGCTTGCACGCTCCCAATGACAGATTGCTGACTTTGACGGTTTTAACCTGCTGTACCAATTGCAAAAATCTGAATCTGTGTAGACAACATTAAAGCGGAAACGACGACGGAGATTCGAAAGGAATACCTACATGGATCGGCGACGGGAGATTCGGATCGAAAGCGGCGGTGGATGACACTATTGAAGGCGTTTGTTTTATCAACACAACAAAAAACGCAGCAGAAACAACGTACATAGCAGATCTGGATGAGACGCATACCTGGCTGCAATTGAATGAAAGAGCTGAGAACGGAACGGAAGAGGCGGAAACCGATGAGGCCATTTTGGTGTAGATCTGAGAATCGGATGAGAGGTTGGGAGGTGACGGTTTGGGATAAACCGTGAAAAGCGGTTGAGAGGTGACGGTTTGCGAGAATAAGATAATGGTTCCGACAAAAGATTAGAAGTGAATCGATGGGTGTGCGTAGATGAGAGGATGTGTGAAGATGGGCGTCGGCGTGGAAATGGAGTGAGAATAGACTGTTCGTTTGTTTGATCAATTTTACAATATTGTCCCTTTGTAGTTAAGTAATGTTGGTTATTAATTCGATGGAATAGAAGGGTATTTTTGGATGAATTAATGTGGCTTCAGTAACTGCTAATGTGGCTAGTAATCACTGCACAGTATAACCTGTGCTTTTATTTAAAACCACACAACATGTATCAATTTTTTTTGCATTTTCAATACATGTTCAAATTTATTATATCATGAATCTGAAATTTTTAATTTGAATGGAACTTCATTGAGCCAATGTTTTGAATCATATAACAATGATAATATGTAACTATATATCTACAAAAAAACAAACAACTGGTGATGACCAATGTTGTTTGTACGTCCTCCAGTGTCTCTCCTTCATCATTGTACGTCCTCCAATGTCTCCCCTTTATGTTTTAACCTAAAAATATAATCAAAATTTGCAAATGGTTGGTTAGAATCTAGATAAAATCAATTTTATTTTAGATTTCATGCATATATAAAAAGTAATATAGATTAAGTCAATAAAATATATGAATTTAAGTAATTACAATAAATAAAAGAAAACAAATCGATGGCAGTAACACGTTAACAGAGTTTACAGTTCAAATATCACAAACAGAATTGAACAGGGTTGAACTGCACAGTTCAAATATCTTTTGAACCATTTGGCAACTTGCTTGACAACATGCACATAACTTTTGCTTTTACACATCTTAAACATATACTGAAATTTGGTTTGTAAAATGAAATAAACAACTCAATTATGTACTGGTTATTTAACAAATCAAACAATGTGTCATGTCAGATTTAAACAAAAATTTTTGATATAATAAAATTCATATAAAGCTTAATTTATCAATTTCATATACAAAAAATAGCCCACAGTATAAAAAATACAATACCTCATTACATAACTCGGCCAACCACAAAAGGGGAACATGATCAACGCATCGACTTTAAACAAACACACATCAGAACACCATAATCCTGCTCAGTTATGTTTGAAAACATCCCTAAAAATTTATTCAACAACTATAAAATATGAAACAATTTGCATACCATATCGTAGACTAATCAGAAAACACATCAATTCATAGCCATTATCTCTACTGTAGTAAAGAACAACACATAGTGTGCAAGAATCTTTTAAACTCAGTATTTCACCAAATTTAAACAGGGAAAGTAAATGTTGTAAATTAGAAATATCAAAGTCAGAACCACTAAGATAGCTTCCTATAATTTAACTGCAGTAATTGCCTTTTAACTCCAAAATTATGAAATCATTTTAATAGGCACACAAAAGGTTCACTGAATACAAACATTCAAACTTATCATAATGCTTCTAATGACCATCAGAGAAGGCATAAGAAAAGCCAAAAAATAAGATAAACTCTTGAGAATAAAACTATTAACCAAACAATATTAAAAATCAATTAACAAAACTAAAAATTTGCAAACAATATTAAGATTTGGAAGGATCACCTTTAAGACTACCATGGATCAGAATTGTTGTTGGATCAAGCGCAATGTGATGGTTAGTAATTTCACTGTCAAAACAAAAAACAGAAATAGAATTTGTTAAATATTTGTAAGCAACCCTAAATACCTCATGATTAAACTATAAGATAAGCATCGGGAAATAGACGTCACAAAGATTTATTCACATAGATCAGCAAAATAAAGAATCAACAATTTACAATATTGATTCGAAATGAAGCATATTGTTGTATAAAAAATTCACCTGAACGCAAGCACTTTGGGTTCATCATCGGTGTCATTTTCAGATAAATTAACTCTAAATTTGTTGACAAATTTGTCGAATAATTCAGTCAAGCTTCAACATCATCAAGTGAACCTATAATGGCAATTTTAGAAATAGAATCAAAGAATTTTGCAGATACTATCGGTAATCCAATAAACTATACATCCATAATTTATAAACAGCATATATAAATTGCATTATAAACAGAACAAAGAACAGCATTATTGTAAAAAAGTTCAAAGTACCAATGCCGACTGTATTCAATTCAAACACAACAATTGATAAGAATACAAACTTTGGTGGCAAGTTGTTTCCTTGGAGCCCAGAACAAAGAACAGCATTATTGTCAAAAAGTTCAAAGTACCAATGCCGACTGTATTCAATTCAAACACAACAATGGAAAATAATTCAACTTTATCAAAATCAGCGACACAGGTAACAAAATTCGAAACCCTAAATTGCACAGGACCGAATCACACCAACTGAATTCAACAAAGAGAAACCATAACTAATGTAATCAAACCCCTGTAGACTGTAGTCAACCCTAATTCAACTAAAATCATGAATCTAATAAACGAATTAAAGAAACCCTAATTCGAATCCAAACCTTAAAAATTAAAATTCAAACTCTCAATCGGATAAGCTGTAACGAAAATTGAATGAAATCATTAACTGATGATGAATCACCTTTGAATTAGAAACCTGAACTGCTTTTGATTTGGGATCTGGAAATCGAAGATGGAGATGGCTACAGTTTTTGGTTTGACGAAGAAGAGCGGCGCTTAGGAATAATCGTTAGGGTTTTAGGGATAACCGTCAAAATATGCTCCCTGATTCTTAATAGGGAGATAGAGAGTAGTACCGTCGTAGTGTCAAGTGGGGAAAGATGCGGGGAGAATGATTAATTGAAAGGCGATGGCGGCGGCGAGGAGTGTGACTGGGATGAAGTAGGGTTTTACGGAGGACAGCGCCATTGATTGACGGAGGAGACGCTGTACGATTCGGCTTCGACGGATTGAGGAAGGAATATTGAGATCGTGGGAGATCGTGACGGTTGAGAACGATTGAAACAAATAGGAGGATATGACGTTTTTGCCCTTAAATATATGTTTATCGTTACTTCAATTTTAATTATTAAAGGGTATTTTTGGATTGGGAAATGTGGCTTCAACAACCGTCAATAGAGGGGTTTGTGTAGTAGTGTAGTAATTATACATGCTTTGGGGGTTTACTCCCACCCACTTGATGTCACAGATTATTCTGTGCATTGATAGCTAGTACTTTTAAGTGTAGTAATTATACGGCTAGTACTGACAGCACAGTATATCCTGTGCAATTTGAGCCCAAGTAGAACAGGTTACACATGATGTACAATTATAACATACAATTTTAGGTGTTATGAAATAGCACTCTAGCTATCAGTGCAAATATAAAATGGAATTAATGGAAAGAATCCAACACCCTTGTGATGTGGTATCCTGTTCCCTGGAAACGCCTAATCAACAAAACTTTAGGTGTTATAAAATGGAATGGAATATACACAATGTAGTAATACTTCCTTGCAAACTATATTTTTTGTAAAAACTCCTTGACGCTTTCCTAACTTCTTTACGCTTTCCTAACTTTCCTAACTTCAATCCATTGCGCCTTGGCAAATAAAAACAATAACAGATTCAGATTTGACATCTTTATTTGATATGAGGTTCAGTTCCAAAGCAAAACACATGCATACACCTAAACTCAGATGATATGGAGAACTCAATAACTGACATTCTACCCTACCCAGAGAGGAAAAAGGGAACAATGGGTGATACCCTGATAAAGCCACCACCAATAGAAACGACAACATTCCAACTGATCCGTCACCAACTCCTCTTTTCCTTCTTTCAAGTGCAGATGCCTTAGCTCTATTCCTAAATATTTGATAAAAATAGTAGTAAACACCCTGTTCCATGTCAAAGGTAAATAAAAAGTCAAGCAATAAGCTAGAAATTCCCATCCAATTACGTTCACATTCTAGTTTTAAATGTTTTAAAAGTCACTCACCTGAGATGCAGCAGTACCGACCAAGGAAGGTGCCAAGATTCCATACAACCTCCCCCATCCCTCTTGCTTCACAACCTAAACCACATTATAAATCATACACCATAAACACCTCCACGGGAAAAATACAAATCAAATAAAAACAATAAAAAAACAAAAACCTGATACATTTGCTGTATAGTCCCAACTTTACTCCCCTCCTTGCTGGGATCACGATCCGTCTGCTGCCTGGTGTTGACCTAACACCATCAAAAAAAGCAAAGTCAAAACCTCTACATAAATCACTTAACAAATAACCACAGAAAATAATAAAGCGATAGTACCGACCAAGGAAGATTAGCGAAACCCTAGAAATTAAAAAAGCGATAAGAACATTGAAAAGGCAGCCGCCAAACAGCGAATTATAATTGCTGATCGATTCAGTTTGATAAGGATTGCGACGATTCAGTTTGATAAGGATTGGGACGATTCAATTTCTTTTCACGCTGGTTCTTTCCTATCGGTTTTCAGGAGTAAAGGAAAGAAAAAGTGGCTAACCGTCAATTGAGGCCTTTCCATTTTAAATATAGTAGAGATGCGCAAGAACCCAGCAGTACAGTATCAACTTCAACAATCCCAAAATCAGCCAAAACACACATCAAATCCCTAAACCAGATGCACCTTCATCCTCACTCAACTCCCACGATAAAACCAATTCCATACACCAATCGTTAACAATCCTAGTTACACAGATCTGAGTCATTTGAACAAATAAACAATCACACACAAAATTGTTCACAAAATGATGATCATCATCATCTGGGTTGTCGCCAATTGTAAAATTCCAGAGCACATAAGTCCAATCGAACAACAAAACCCAGTTCCCAAAACATGTGAGGGATTCCAAAGTTCGTACCTTTTCAGAAAAAGAAGGGTTCGAGAATCAACCAGGAACAGCAGCGGGAAGCCATAACTGACTGATGGTTCCAGGGATGGTTATTTAGATCGCGACTCCCTGCCAACACAAACCTTAAATTGACTGCAGTGGTTAGCAACAAATCGGAGTAGATGCACGGAGAGAAAATGACTTACCGATGGTTGATGATTTGGAAAACCACGATTCAATTCGTCGCGATCTTTGATTGTTGTTGTCGGTCTTGAATTTTCCGTGAAGTTGTTTTTCTGGAGGAAGACGGTTTTGAAAAAGGAGCGTGGAAGTCGGTTTTGAGGGGTAAATTTGGAATGAAAAGTGGCCTCACCTCGGTAACCGTCAATTGAGGTCAGCCGTGAAAATTTTATTTACACTTTTGACTTGGGAGCCTAGCTTTGAAGAGACTATGCTATAGTTAACAACATTCACTTCTTTGATAGAGATTCATTTTGTGGTCTCATATTTGAAATCTCCTGCTGAAGTCTATTTATCATATTGGGTTTGACAAGAGATTCAGTCTTTAATATACGACAATGTAAACATAATTGATTTTAAATTCTTTTGTTCATATAAATCTATGTATGAAATTTAAAGGTTTGTTGTGCAAGAAGTCATATTTTGTGAAGTTACTAAACAAACACTGCCCAAAAGGTAATCCAATTTTTTACGTGAGTTGGAATTGAACATGACATTAGTATTGTGTAGTTAAAACGTGGGTTGTGTATCTTTTTAAGATGCTTTGTTGCCATATTTTTCGAGATCACATGAGAATTTATTATTGATATTTTAATGTCCTGATATTGATGAAATAATTTTTTAATGAAATCAAAAAAAATTATTACGGTTTGCTTCCTATGTTGACTCTCTAACTAAATCATGATTTTTGGTGTTACGTTTTTTAAAATTTTGATTTTCGAAAATGAGTTGATTGAAAGGTTTTCTTGCAGAGTATATTAATGCAGTAACATCGAGGGTGGTGATAGTTGCACGAAGTTGATTTTGACTTAAACGACCATGAAAATTCACATGGGGAAAAGGAGTGCGATTGTTGTATAAATGGTGTAAAATAAAAAGAGTGGAGATTGAGTGCTTCAGTGAATCACATTGAGAATTGCGTGAACGGATCAAAATTGCAGGGAGCTTTGACTAAATAAAATGAGTGTTTTGTTTGCCTTTATATTGTTATTTTTTGGGTTAGGCAACGTTTGGTTTTATCAATTGCATATTTATTGCACCCTCCATTTTCTTTAAGACGGGTGAATTCTAAAGTCAATTTTTTTTACACAGGTTATACTGTGCACTAAGCGCTAGTAATTAAAGTCCAATTGTGTTTTAAGTTTGTTATTATAGTTTTTATATTTAAAGCATCTAAATTTTCTGGCTTGTTGATTTGTTGAACTCTCTCTAATTTGGGAAACTAAAGTTCAAACCCTGCTGTCCTCATTTTTATAAAAGTCCAATTTTTTTGCCCCCCTATTTGAGGCGCTGGATCCGCCACTGATTATAGGTTTAGAGTTATGCTGAGAAATATCTAGATTATAGTTACTAAAACAAGGAAGAAGTTCTAGGAGGACATCTAACTTTATGTGAGACGGTGAGACATAATCTCCATCGCTGATTACTAATAATCTAACGGATGAGATTTAATCAAAAAAATAACCGTCAAATCCAACCACCCGTGTTTTTTGCAAATCCAACCGCCTATTTAATTAAAAACCAACTTTAATCTCAACCATTAAATTAATCAAATCAACGGCTGAGATTATGTCCTTCCGTCTTACAATAATTATTTGTCCTCCTTGATCCTAACTCACTAAAACAATATTTAAATGTAAAAAAACATGTACTCTAGATTCTAGTATACAAATTGTATGTGAATATAAAATTTAAATTATATTATAATATGATTAATTTGGTAATATAATTTATAAATTAATAGGTTTATTTAATCTCATTTTTAATTGCATTAAAGGCATGTATATTCTTTGACCCCAAAACACATTGTTTCTGGATCCACCATTGTTCGTCCACATAGAACTGAGGTGTCGTTTTGTCGAATTCGTAACAAGTCAAGCCAAAACTAATAATTAACTAAGATAGTTTGATTTAATGATAAATTAGTGATTCCATGTGTCACCAGTTTCATTTGAGCTCACGATTCGGCTAAGTTGTACGGGCTGTTAGTCGGCCTTATACTTTTCAAAGCCTTAGGTTGTTTGTGAATGACTACTTAATATGTTATTTCATGATCCTCACATATTATCGATCATAAAATAGTATATTAATGTTCAGGTTGAGTTATTTCACAAATTAAAATATTCATATCATATGATGGATCATGAAATAGTTAATAATACTCATGAAACAAAAATCATAATTTTGTTTTTAATTATAAAATATAATATCTATGTGAATATTCATTATGAGTATATTATACTTTAAATAATTAATAATGTTTAAAATTATTACCCTCTTAAAATTAGTAACTAAGGATTAAGTTCGAGAAGGACACTCATGTTTTTGTGAAACGAAAGGACATCATCTCAACCGTTGATTTTTATTCATCTAACGATCGAAATTGATAACCGTCAATCCCAACCGCCCGTGTTTTTTGCAAAATCCAACCGCCATAATTAATTAAAACCAACTTTAATCTCAACTATCAAATGAATCAAATCAACAATTGAGATTAAGTCCTTATGTCTTACAAAAACATATCGTCTCTCTTGAAGTTAACCCTAATAACTAATTAAAATCATGATGTTATCATTTTACCTTGTTCATATATTTGGCTTTGATTTTGAATATAAAATATTAAACTTTAAATTTTATTCATATATCAAAATTAATAATTGACTAACATTTGTTTAAAGCACACTTTATACTTAATCTTACTCTTGTTATTTTAAAATTTCGTAGGCAACAATCAACACGAAAAATAATGGTAACTCCTTGTTGGATTATAGTATCCAACATTTATTTAATAATTCCTTTATCGATTATGGATATTGGCCACATGTGATGTGGCCTACACAAAACTTCTTATTAGTGAAAGATCGATGGATCCATCATGGACAGAAGACAACGTTGTAGTTGTTCCGCCTGGGCATGTAAATGTGCTGGTTTGATCATCTTTAGGGTAGCTATATGCATCAGGGCAACTTTCCTTAAAAAACCGTGAGAAGTTTGTCGGACCACAATAATTACCTGAATTGCAACAAAATTCGTCAGTTTTAAATACGGTGCATGGATTGTTACATCCACCAGGGGCTCGTAGCTCTTTTGGGCATTGTCCGTTTATATCGGCGGTGCATCTAATTCCTCTGCTGCAACCTCCCGAAGTGGGACTAAAGTCCATCGGTACATTAAACCCATCAACCAAGGAAATGTCAAAAAAGTCCAAATTGTTAAACTGGTTCAACGCATATTCAGCTAATGTGTTGGGTGGGGAGCCATAGCCTCGACATTCTAACACACCGCCACAATCACCGGTTTGACAACTTCCACGGCCGGATGCATCAAAGTTGCACCCGGTTCTTGCCCAAATACGAGCACCCTTTGTACCTGGAGCCACGTCTAAGTTCCATGTCTGGCGCGTACCTAGTTGTCGGCCACCTCCCGGACTTGCAGCTGCCCAAACAGTAAATGGACAATTATTTGTGATTGAAAATATAGCTGCTTCGGAAAATCTTGCAAACCCAATGGCGAGTGCAAAAGTTGAAAACAAGAGCATTTTGAAGTAATCCATTGCTTCTCTTTGTGGTTTGCTTTGTGATTATTTAGAATGCAATTGTTAGTGATTTATATAGAGTCTGATGAGGCTTATTTTCCACAGGCTGCTGGCAACTTTTCTTGAGTTCAATAATTTGCTAGGGATGCAACATGCAAATGCTGGGACAGAGGATGACTTCAAATAAATAAGTCAATGGAACAACCTAGACCAAGTACTTCATTGTCTGCCGTCTGTTCTACGTTTTACAAGTCTTCTTTCTACTCTATATTTTCTAGTCTTCAATCTGATTTGCATGAACTTTCAAACATGTGTTTCACTGAGTGGCGTAAATGTAATTTCTTTACCAATTATCCATAAAGAAGTCACTTTCCTGTCAAAACTTATAATTTGATCATATAATATTACTAAAATATCTGCAAAGCTTAATCTCAAGTTTTTATAAGGTATACATATTTTTTACGAATAAACGTAGGGAAGAGATCAAATACAAAGTAACATATTTCGTACATATTATCAAGTCATTTTTTAAAAAAATTATTCCTACGTTGCTCAAGGAGTGGACAGACCTCAGACTCAAGGGGGAGATGCACCGAGGAACGCTTGAACCATCAAGGGCTAGCCTAGTGGCATTTGGAGGTTGTATTATAAACCATACGTCATAGGTTCGGTTCCTAGTGGGTGGTAAAGTAGTGGTGCTTTAGCGAGTGGATTTTTTAAAAAAAAATTATCAGTCATCTCAAACGTAAATAATCTATTTAGTATCACATTCATGTTAATTAGTGATTTCAAATATTTTAAAAAAAGTTAATAATTTTTCACATGTATTAATTAAAAGAATATATCACATTCATGTTTTTAGCAATAAATAATTAAATATATTAAATGATATTTATATTATAAGGTTACGATGAAGAGAGAAATTATTGTAGACATCAAAATTTTAAATGTCGAATTAAAAGTAAAAATGATTATTTTGAATTAATTTAGTTTAATTATTGAAAGTCGGTTCAATAAATAAAATGGATTATTGTGCTTTTAAAAGATTTTGGGCTACAAGTCAAGCCCACTAACCAAGCCTCTCTGTAAATAGATCACCTCTCATTCAATTGGGACACAAGAAAAAATTAGAACTACACTTCTCTGAGAAATCTTAGATAGTTACAGTCATCAAGTACACACATCGTACCACCTGCTACAACTACTCAAAGAAGTCAAACGCTCAACTACTAAACCCTCTCATCCCTACGAAGTGGTAATCAAACTTGCTACTACAACATGTCCTCTCAGCAAACTAGTCCCATCACTCTCAAGCAAACCTACGCTATTGTCCTGTAGAAGGCACCTAACACTGCTACTTATCCTAGCAAGTAAAGAAACCAAAATCATGAAAGAAGGATATCAAAAGTTACATACTAAATCTAGACAGGTAGCAGGGGCATCATAAAATTTTGTACTCCCTCAAGTAGGTCAGAATGTTGGGACGTGCGTTTCTTGCTTCTTCAACGGTGTTTAAAGTCAGTTTCAACATCACTGCTCTACTCATCATCGGTCTGCTTAGAAACTTGCTCATCACCCACTTTTCCTGTACGAGGTTTTTACATGCTTTGTACTCTCTCCAACTTCTTTTACATGCAAATTACCTATAACTACGTCATCCATTCGTTGATTTCAATCTGAAGGTTATTAGAAATTGATTTAAATATGTATTTTCACGGAAGGGTCAATATGTCATCTAACTTTTTAAATATTAGAAATTATAATCTGATATATTTCAATCATATCTTATGGTAAATGAATATTAACAGTTTTGTTTTTTACGGTTTTCAAATTAATTTTTTTACACTTTTAACATAAACATGGTTCATATTTTTGAACCTTATGGAAGATGAACCTTGGATCAGTTAAAGCTTGTAACTTTACCAGCTTACAAATTTGTTAAGATATCATGATTTATGCATCATGAAGTTCCAAAATATGAACCATGTAAAGAAACATGTTTTAACTAATACATGATTCATCTTTAATAACAACAAGGTACCTTGTGTATATTTAATTTTCAAAACCATACAAAATATGATTTGCAAAACTGGAAAAAAATTCAAAATCGGTAGAATTCAGTTTTACATGGTTCGTCTTAAAAAACTAAAAGTTACCATTTAAGATTTTGTAGGGAACATCGACTGATTGAAGATTCCACTTTTTTACTACTATTTCCTTTGCTTGCATTTATATAGTTGCAATTTTACTTTTTAAATTTCAGTAATTTTTGTTTGACAACTGAGAGAGTGGCATAGTAATAAATGTTTATTTTCACCGTTGTAGCAATACTAGTGCATTAAATACTAGTATTACATAAAAAGACAATTGCAGAAAACCACTATTATAATACATTGTTTTGTTGAAAAACCATCATCGTAACAACTAATTACAAAATGATTCTATTATAATTGCTTCGTTATCAAAAAATCGCCACTGTCGTAATTGTGTTAGAAATTGCAAATCAAGCGCCATATGACACGTGGGTAAATAATTTTAGCACTGATAATTACAAAAAAATCATTATTATACTATCAAACTTTGCAGAAACCATCATTTTAACAATTAATTACAAATGCCTATATTATAATAGTTTTGTTATTAAAAACCATCATCTGAATATATAAGTAACAGCAGAGAATGTTGTTGATTCTACGATTGTATTTATGTTTGATGAGCAATGCAGAAAAACATAAGTACCTCTTGCTAAAAAATTAGGGTTCACTTATATATGATCCAAACTTGACATGAAACCTGACAGAATGGTGGTTTTCTGCAAAACAGTGTATTATAATAGTGATTTTCGGCAGTTAACCTTACATAAAAATACATTCTATTATTCAAATAAGTGGAACGGAAAATCGCAAATCCATAGGTAATATTTGTAGAGGGTGGCCTCATTGACCTGGCGATTATTAGGATGTCTACTTCTTGCCATATTAGTGCGATTATTGACCTGGCTTCATTGAATCACTCGACAAATAATTTTCATATCAAACTTAGTTCCCGGTCTGTCACAAATTCTTGTACGATATCTGTTACAGGTTAGCTTAAGCAGATACTGTTTCAGATTAACGTGTACGCAAAAATATAAACGACACACGATTTTGTTAACCCAGTTCGGCTCCTTTAAGGCTTAGTCTAGGGAGCTTACTCCAAAACCCGATGAAAACAATTCACTATAATCAAGCTTAGTACAATAGACTTACACGATACATGACCGTGCTACTACTTAGAACTCAATTGATTGACTTACGAAACCCTCCACAAGTACTGACCTCCAGCAAGTTATCCAACAGACCAAAAATCTACTAATCTCTTGTTCTTCACGTAAACGCACGCATAATGCACCTTAATGCAGTTGTTGTCACATGATCTGTTGCGACAGCGCTTGCACAGTGCAACAAGCTCTTCTCCGAACACCTTTACGTGCAGTATGCTTGTGAAAATTTGGCTCGTAACTGATAAATAATTTTGTTCTCCAAAGGATATAGCTCAACTCAGATTAATATCTATCTCAACAACAACTCAGAATTCAACAGTAAGCATATACTATGTTTACTCTACGCGTGTGCTTGCCAAAACTTAGATCTCTTTTAACAAATAACTCTGATCACAAAGGATGTTGCTAACGCTCAAGATTAAGTGGTTTCTTCTCAATTTCGTGCTCTCTAAGTTGTTCCCTCAAATCCGCCTCCCTCTCTATTTATATGGAGTAATAGATTAGTGTTCCTTAAAGATAGGAATCATTATCTTTTTTAGAACCTTCTAATTCTATTAGGAATTATTATCTTTTTGGAAACTCCTAATTCTATTAGATGTTGAATCTATCAGCATATGAATTGATTGTTCATTCTCCCATGGTATAACCATTATTTCTGGCAGTTTCAAATACTCATCTTGCACTGTCGGTTCAATACCATCACCAACTCGAAGGAGAAACTCAGAAAAATAGACATCATTAATTGATCTCATATTCTGTCTTAATCTTAGAATTTCCACTTGATTCCAAAAGACTGACTTAGAGATGCTCGCTGCTACTTGTTGACATCTGTTACCCTTCTTTACAAATTGGAAGAACTTGTCTGAAATCTCCACCGAAGACAACCACTTTACCACCAAAAGGTTTTGAATTTTTCATTATGTCCCTTAAAGTCTTGTCTAAAGCTTCAAATGCATACTTATTAGTCATTGGTGCCTCATCCCAAACAATCAACTTTACCCATCTCATAAGTTCTGCCAGGTCACTTTGTAATTCTATTCCACAATGACTGTTTGCGTCTGCTCTTAATGGGATTTTAAATCTTGAATGTGCAGTTCTTCCTCCGGGTAAACCAGTAGCTGCTATTCCAGATGAAGCCACTGCAATAGCAATATTCCCTCTTGCCCTAACGTTGGCTAATAGAACCCGATATAAAAAAAAATTCCAGTACCTCCTGGTCCATCAATGAAAAACATGTTGCTTTCTCCTTTGTCGATTGTGTCTATGATTCTACTAAAAGCAATCATTTGGTCACAGTTTAACTTTTCAATTGAGTTGACATCTTCGTAAGATATTTCCATTTCAAACTCATCTGAAATAATCTGAGGGATTCTCTTGAGATCTTGAAGTTCAGTAGAAAGGGTTGGTAAATCGAAATCAGAAAGTGTCTTTCCATGTTTAGTCAACAACATGTTGATGTCTCTTAGTAATTCATTCACAATAATAATATTTGACACAGAACCCGGCAAAACATAATCTTGTAACATATAATTCTGAAACTGAATCCAAAGATCACGGACCCCGGAGGATGCATGACACCAGCAGTGAAACAAAAAGTCTTCGTAGTGAAGTTGGCATGTGGATGGCACTGGCTTCCAATAAGGTTTGTTGTACATAATCATTACGTTCCAACAATCCAAACTTTTCAGCTGCTTCCTTGTATGTGGCGCATAGTTCATAGTTAATAGTTCGTAGCTCATCAAAAGACCTTGGTCCTTTCACATGATTTAGCAATATTCTCAAATAAAAATTTTCACCTTGATTAGGAGACACTGTGTATATCCTTCCAATTACCTTATTATGCCTAACACGTTGAGTCCACTCACTGCGTTTTCCATTCCACACAAAATATTCTGGAAATTCTCGATATAGATAACGTCCCGTGAAGTTTGGTTCTCTATTCTTAACAAAGAATTCCGTAAGCATTGTCTTCGAGTTATGCTCATTTTGTAGTACGTCCGTAACTCTTTCCTCCGAACTGAAACGTACTGTGTGCATGTGAGGCAAATGAATAGAGAGTCTATAGACAGTGGGATACATCCTGCTCATTTCGAATTTAAAAATATGCCACATGGCTTCCGGTGCTGATACCCATCTTCCATCTATAAACTGTTGTATCTCGTCATTACCTTCTCCATGACGAACTTCTAACATTACTCTATCTGATCCTTTATACACATATTTGTACAAATATTTCACACATGAGATGCTGCTAGTTACTTCCACATTGATATGACAATCATACTTTAAAAGTAACCATGGATTGAAGGAAAGACCCAACCATTATCAACAAATCTTAGATTATTTGTATCAAGAGGAATAGGAGGACCACTACGTCTCTGATATATAGGATATGAATCTTGTCCCTTTCTTGTCTCGTTGCAAAATTGTTTTGGAAATCTCTTTTTACACGAACCATGTTTCATACATGGATATCTCCGATCCTATTTATCATGTGGTCCATGTATCATATGTTTTAGGACAGCAACATAAAGAAATGGTTCATCTTGTTTCGAAGGAATTTCTGCTCAGACCACCGTGTCAAATTCATCAGGATTTCTTAATTTGTCACATTCTGCCAATATGATAAGCATATGCGCATGTGGAAGCCCTCTTTTCTGATATTCCACAACGTAAACGTAGGAAACAACTTTTCCTAGAACACCTTTTTGAATAATATCATGTTTGAATTCCTCCAACTTGGACTTAAATATACGGGAGAGAAGATCAGGACGATCTTGAGGTGACTGACTTGATCTTTTATTTCCTGCCAATTTTGGTTGCAAGTTATGGTTATCATCAAGTCGGGCATTCCGTAATAATGCACTAAAGACATACATCTTGATATCTTTGATGTTGGTCACGATTGCTTCCAACAAATGTCGATGGTAGAACGTAAGATTTTCTACCAACATTCCCTACAAATTTATGGAAGAAAGATAAATATGCCATAATTTATAGTTGTAATATAATATACAAAGGTAAATAAATTGTACCCGCATCATTTTCTCCCGTACTAATATAATCTTGTAGTCCTTTATAGAGATCAACACGTATAGTATGTTGGTGATCTCTAATCCATCGTAACTTTTGAGTTTCAATTTTAACATAATTATCAACAACATATTGTTGTAGTAAACGTCCACCACGCAGTAGAAGCGAACTATCATTTGGTCGAATCTGTTGAAAATGAATAAAATAAAATTTTATTTAATAAAATAGTGTAAATAAAAATTAATAAAAATATGTAGTTACCATTAGCATGTTCGAATAGAATTCACGACATGTGGGGGAACCACCAGTAATATTTTGTGTGTTCACATCCCATCCATAAGAACCGAAAGGCAATAGCAAAATATACAATGGATCATAGTAACCGGCAATATCAGGGACATTCATAAGATTTCCACTTACTGTCTGAACAATAATATCTCGAGGATTCAAGTTTTCAATATCATCTCCATCGACAATAATAGCTGCAACCGAGACGAAGTTGGAAGACTATATTGATGCATGTTTTTTGCTTGTTCTTTTATAACCAATTTGCATGTCGGCAAATCTCGTCTTCCACCCATTTGTTTCAGTACTCGCACAAAAGGATTATGTAGCCGAAGTATGCGCTGTATTTTGACAACCAGGTTTCGATGAAGTGCGTCACTCTCAAGCAATCTAGATTCTACTTCATGCTCAGTGTCCAGTATATAGGATTGTGCATACCTGCTCCTTGATTCTTGTAATGGAATTAGACTTCCTATTCTATGATATATTGCTCCACGTGCACGAAATGTGTAAACTCCACCCCCTCCGGCTAAGTTCTCATCATAATGTACTCCCATAGAAGTAAATGCAAAAGCATTATTGTATACGCGTATATGTTGTCTAAAATGTTTACCTTCCATTGTTTGGGCAGAGAACAATTCTAGCATTTCAGGTGGACTGGTATAGAGAGGTAACTTAATTTTTCCACCAAGACAACATATTTGCGAAGATTCTCTATGGAATAATATTGCTTGACAATGAGGACATGATGTAGGATCTCTTAAGACATGTCTTATACTTACCAATCTTTCTTCGTAGCTTCGGGCAATCTTTTGATATCCTACTGGACCTCGTCTGTTATTTTCTCGAACTACATTAAACAAATTACGTTTAAATTTTGTTTAATTTAAAACATTCAGAATATTAAAAAATTGTAGATGAAATATAATAAATGGTACCATATTATTACCAATGTTTGTATCTTCATGTATTGTTTCCATGTTGTGCATTGTGGTTGAAGAGGACACTGAATTTCTCACGCTTTGAATTTGAGATTGTGTATGCTCAAATTGCATTGTAGAGCATGAAGATTTTCGTTTTTGAACTTTTGCAATATGTGCTAATTCCATATTATTGTTGGCTCGTCGAGTCATTGGTTTCGGTTCTGTCACACAAAATATTGCTTACAAAAATAGAGACTGTAACATTTTTAAAAATGTATTTACCTTTACTTGTAGAAGCAACATCTTGAATAACAATTCCATTAGATGCTCTTCTCTGTCTTTGTGCATTTGCTTGCCGTTCTCGACGACTTTGAATGTACTCTTGGCTCATATGTTTTTACCTAAAATCATAATCAACATTTGCAAATGATTAGTTAAAATATGGATTAAATCATTTTTATTTTAGATTTCATGTAGATATAAAATGTTATATAGACTAAGTAAAATAATTGAATTTAAGTAATTACAACGAAAATAAAATATTTATACATACAACAGTGTCATTTTATTCAAATGAAAAATCCATGCAAATCAGTTTTAGAAGGATATAACGGCAGTAACACATTAACTCAATTTACGGTTTAAATATCACAAACAGAATTGAACAGAGTTGAAATGCGTAGTTCAAACTTCAAACGTCATATATTTGAACCATTTGACAACTTGCTTGACACCACGCACATATACTTTGCTTTTAAACATATGTGCAAATTTTGTTTGTAAAATGAAATAAACAACTCAGTTATACACTGTGTATGCACAGATAAAACAATGTGTCATGTGAGATTTAAACAAATTTTGAGATATTCATAAAATCATAAAAACCTTAATTTATCATTTTCATATACAAAAAACAGTCCACAATATCGTTAAATTGCAGTAATTGCCTTTTAACTCCAAAATTATGAAATCATATGAATAGGCACACAAAAGGTTCATTGAATACAAACATTCAGATCTATCACAATGTGTCTAATGACCATCAGAGAAGGCATAGGAAAAAAATATTAAAAATTTGATAAACATAAATTAAAAATTTGCAAACAATCTTAAGGTTTGGAAGGATCACCTTTTAGACTACGTGGATCAGAATCGATGTTGGATCAAGCGCAATATGATGGTTAGTAATTTCACTGTCAAAATAAAAATATAAAATTTAAATATTTGTAAGCAACCCTAAATACCTCATGAGTAAACTATAAGATAATTATAGTGAAACAGACGTAACAAAGATTTATTCACAAAGATCAGCATAATAAAGAATCAATAATTTACAATATTGATTTGAAATGTAGCATATTGTTGTATACAGAATTCACCTGAACCCAAATACTTTCTTATCATCATCAGTGCCATTGTAAGTAGTTTAAATCCAAATTTGTTGACTAATTTGTTGAATAATTCAGTCAAGCTTCAACATCATCAAGTGAACCTATAATGACAACTTTAGAAATAGAAACTTTAGAAATAGAATCAAAAAAATTTGCGGATAATATCAGAAATTCTAGAAGCACAAAAACATCCAATTGACATATATCCACAATTTATGAAAACGTATTGCAGATTTACCTTTGATACAACCATGATTGAATGGAAGTTATGACTCCGTCATCTTCGAAAAATTAATCTCTAAAATCATAAATATTGTACATGAAATCGAATACCAAACACTGTTGGTGAATAAGATAATGGTTCCGACAAAAGATTAGAAGTGAATCGATGGGTGTGCGAAGATGAGAGGATGTGTGAAGATGGGCGTCGGCGTGGAAATGGAGTGAGAATAGACTTTTCATTTGTCTTTGATCAATTTTACAATATTGTCCCTTTGTAGTTAAGTAATGTTGCTTATTAATTCGATGGAGTAGAAGGGTATTTTTGGATGAATTAATGTGGCTTCAGTAACTGCTAATTCAGGGGTTTGCGTTTTAAAGAATAATGCACAGAATAATCTGTGACATCAAGTGGGTGGGAGTAAACCCCCAAAGCATGTATAATTACTACACTACTACACATTAATTCATGCACAAACGAACAAAAAAATTGGCCTCCATTAATTGAAAAAGACGACTGTGTATCACCTTGATAATTAAAAGAATTCAGGTAAACAACATGTGTTTGCCGAGTGAGCTTACTCAGTGCAGTATTAGGATCCGCAATTCCCAAAAATATTGGTATGTACACCATAGATATGATAAGTCCCTGAGCTGGTTATGGCTTTGAAGGTGGCTTGTCACTTGAGACAACCTTAGGAGGTGTGGCAATTGCTTCATGGTGAATAGGAGAATACACTTCGTTCGATCTTGAGCTCTCTTCATCATCCGCCATCTTTTCTTTCGTCTTTTGAACCACTTCTCCAGCTGTCTTTGCAACCCTACTGAAGGCACCAGTGACCCATGAAGCACCAGTTAATATATACCTATTTTTGATGATTGAAGATCCGGCATTGGTGACAGTTTGCTCGGCAGCTGTAAATGCATTCTTGGTCTTTTCAGACACTTGGAACTTCTCATCCATTTCCTTAACTTTTTCATTCACTATAGTCGTACCCACACTCAGCTTCTCTGTGAATCCAATTTTCTGATCTAATGAAGCAACAGTAGATGCGGCCGTGGATGTGAACTGATGCTTCTCGTCAAACTCCTTAGCTTTGGCCACAGCATCTTTGCCCAACGTAAAGCCTCTGGCCAGCATTCCACTAACCACATCCTCCGCCTTTTTAACAACATTTTCATCATTTTCTGGAACTTTGGTGTCTCTCATCTGAAAATCGGAAATTTCTTTGATACATATATCTCAAAAAAATGAAGTACAAAACAGAGTAGATATTTCAACTATAAAATGAGGCTCACTTCAGTTGTTGCAGAAGGAGGGAGCTCGTAGTCCGGAGCCATAGAAATGGTGACGCTCTGGTCAACTATCGTGGCTCCCTAAAAGCACAATTTGTTCAACTTGAAAATTTAGAATATCAACTAAACACCCCAGTCGCAAATAAGTTAAGTCAAAGTATCAAACGCAAAAATGGATTTGCTAAAATAAAAAAAGTAAAAAGGTGAAAGAAAATGTCACACACTTCTATCACTGTAAGGAAAAACTGACACACAAATCAACTTCATCATTTATAGTACACCGAATGTAAATAACAAACAATTCAAATAAATTGTTGTTCGAATAAGGAACAAACCGAGAGGAGAATGGCGGTATCTGCTCCTTGATGATCCTTAAAAGTAACATACGCAACTTGAGCTCTCTCATTGTCACTGAAACACAAATACATCAAAATGAACCGCTCATAATCACAATAAAAACGTCCAGATCAGTTAAAAAGGGAAAAAACCTCTGAAGGTCAACAAATTCAATATCTCCGGCACATCCTGCTTGCACGCTCCCAATGACAGATTGCTGACTTTGACGGTTTTAACCTGCTGTACCAATTGCAAAAATCTGAATCTGTGTAGACAACATTAAAGCGGAAACGACGACGGAGATTCGAAAGGAATACCTACATGGATCGGCGACGGGAGATTCGGATCGAAAGCGGCGGTGGATGACACTATTGAAGGCGTTTGTTTTATCAACACAACAAAAACGCAGCAGAAACAACGTACATAGCAGATCTGGATGAGACGCATACCTGGCTGCAATTGAATGAAAGAGCTGAGAACGGAACGGAAGAGGCGGAAACCGATGAGGCCATTTTGGTGTAGATCTGAGAATCGGATGAGAGGTTGGGAGGTGACGGTTTGGGATAAACCGTGAAAAGCGGTTGAGAGGTGACGGTTTGCGAGAATAAGATAATGGTTCCGACAAAAGATTAGAAGTGAATCGATGGGTGTGCGAAGATGAGAGGATGTGTGAAGATGGGCGTCGGCGTGGAAATGGAGTGAGAATAGACTGTTCGTTTGTTTGATCAATTTTACAATATTGTCCCTTTGTAGTTAAGTAATGTTGGTTATTAATTCGATGGAATAGAAGGGTATTTTTGGATGAATTAATGTGGCTTCAGTAACTGCTAATTCAGGGGTTTGCGTTTTAAACAATCTTAAGGTTTGGAAGGATCACCTTTTAGACTACGTGGATCAGAATCGATGTTGGATCAAGCGCAATATGATGGTTAGTAATTTCACTGTCAAAATAAAAATATAAAATTTGTTAAATATTTGTAAGCAACCCTAAATACCTCATGAGTAAACTATAAGATAATTATAGTGAAACAGACGTAACAAAGATTTATTCACAAAGATCAGCATAATAAAGAATCAATAATTTACAATATTGATTTGAAATGTAGCATATTGTTGTATACAGAATTCACCTGAACCCAAATACTTTCTTATCATCATCAGTGCCATTGTAAGTAGTTTAAATCCAAATTTGTTGACTAATTTGTTGAATAATTCAGTCAAGCTTCAACATCATCAAGTGAACCTATAATGACAACTTTAGAAATAGAAACTTTAGAAATAGAATCAAAAAAATTTGCGGATAATATCAGAAATTCTAGAAGCACAAAAACATCCAATTGACATATATCCACAATTTATGAAAACGTATTGCAGATTTACCTTTGATACAACCATGATTGAATGGAAGTTATGACTCCGTCATCTTCGAAAAATTAATCTCTAAAATCATAAATATTGTACATGAAATCGAATACCAAACACTGTTGGTGAATAAGATAATGGTTCCGACAAAAGATTAGAAGTGAATCGATGGGTGTGCGAAGATGAGAGGATGTGTGAAGATGGGCGTCGGCGTGGAAATGGAGTGAGAATAGACTTTTCATTTGTCTTTGATCAATTTTACAATATTGTCCCTTTGTAGTTAAGTAATGTTGCTTATTAATTCGATGGAGTAGAAGGGTATTTTTGGATGAATTAATGTGGCTTCAGTAACTGCTAATTCAGGGGTTTGCGTTTTAAAGAATAATGCACAGAATAATCTGTGACATCAAGTGGGTGGGAGTAAACCCCCAAAGCATGTATAATTACTACACTACTACACATTAATTCATGCACAAACGAACAAAAAAATTGGCCTCCATTAATTGAAAAAGACGACTGTGTATCACCTTGATAATTAAAAGAATTCAGGTAAACAACATGTGTTTGCCGAGTGAGCTTACTCAGTGCAGTATTAGGATCCGCAATTCCCAAAAATATTGGTATGTACACCATAGATATGATAAGTCCCTGAGCTGGTTATGGCTTTGAAGGTGGCTTGTCACTTGAGACAACCTTAGGAGGTGTGGCAATTGCTTCATGGTGAATAGGAGAATACACTTCGTTCGATCTTGAGCTCTCTTCATCATCCGCCATCTTTTCTTTCGTCTTTTGAACCACTTCTCCAGCTGTCTTTGCAACCCTACTGAAGGCACCAGTGACCCATGAAGCACCAGTTAATATATACCTATTTTTGATGATTAAAGATCCGGCATTGGTGACAGTTTGCTCGGCAGCTGTAAATGCATTCTTGGTCTTTTCAGACACTTGGAACTTCTCATCCATTTCCTTAACTTTTTCATTCACTATAGTCGTACCCACACTCAGCTTCTCTGTGAATCCAATTTTCTGATCTAATGAAGCAACAGTAGATGCGGCCGTGGATGTGAACTGATGCTTCTCGTCAAACTCCTTAGCTTTGGCCACAGCATCTTTGCCCAACGTAAAGCCTCTGGCCAGCATTCCACTAACCACATCCTCCGCCTTTTTAACAACATTTTCATCATTTTCTGGAACTTTGGTGTCTCTCATCTGAAAATCGGAAATTTCTTTGATACATATATCTCAAAAAAATGAAGTACAAAACAGAGTAGATATTTCAACTATAAAATGAGGCTCACTTCAGTTGTTGCAGAAGGAGGGAGCTCGTAGTCCGGAGCCATAGAAATGGTGACGCTCTGGTCAACTATCGTGGCTCCCTAAAAGCACAATTTGTTCAACTTGAAAATTTAGAATATCAACTAAACACCCCAGTCGCAAATAAGTTAAGTCAAAGTATCAAACGCAAAAATGGATTTGCTAAAATAAAAAAAGTAAAAAGGTGAAAGAAAATGTCACACACTTCTATCACTGTAAGGAAAAACTGAAACACACAAATCAACTTCATCATTTATAGTACACCGAATGTAAATAACAAACAATTCAAATAAATTGTTGTTCGAATAAGGAACAAACCGAGAGGAGAATGGCGGTATCTGCTCCTTGATGATCCTTAAAAGTAACATACGCAACTTGAGCTCTCTCATTGTCACTGAAACACAAATACATCAAAATGAACCGCTCATAATCACAATAAAAACGTCCAGATCAGTTAAAAAGGGAAAAAACCTCTGAAGGTCAACAAATTCAATATCTCCGGCACATCCTGCTTGCACGCTCCCAATGACAGATTGCTGACTTTGACGGTTTTAACCTGCTGTACCAATTGCAAAAATCTGAATCTGTGTAGACAACATTAAAGCGGAAACGACGACGGAGATTCGAAAGGAATACCTACATGGATCGGCGACGGGAGATTCGGATCGAAAGCGGCGGTGGATGACACTATTGAAGGCGTTTGTTTTATCAACACAACAAAAACGCAGCAGAAACAACGTACATAGCAGATCTGGATGAGACGCATACCTGGCTGCAATTGAATGAAAGAGCTGAGAACGGAACGGAAGAGGCGGAAACCGATGAGGCCATTTTGGTGTAGATCTGAGAATCGGATGAGAGGTTGGGAGGTGACGGTTTGGGATAAACCGTGAAAAGCGGTTGAGAGGTGACGGTTTGCGAGAATAAGATAATGGTTCCGACAAAAGATTAGAAGTGAATCGATGGGTGTGCGAAGATGAGAGGATGTGTGAAGATGGGCGTCGGCGTGGAAATGGAGTGAGAATAGACTGTTCGTTTGTTTGATCAATTTTACAATATTGTCCCTTTGTAGTTAAGTAATGTTGGTTATTAATTCGATGGAATAGAAGGGTATTTTTGGATGAATTAATGTGGCTTCAGTAACTGCTAATTCAGGGGTTTGCGTTTTAAACAATCTTAAGGTTTGGAAGGATCACCTTTTAGACTACGTGGATCAGAATCGATGTTGGATCAAGCGCAATATGATGGTTAGTAATTTCACTGTCAAAATAAAAAATATAAAATTTGTTAAATATTTGTAAGCAACCCTAAATACCTCATGAGTAAACTATAAGATAATTATAGTGAAACAGACGTAACAAAGATTTATTCACAAAGATCAGCATAATAAAGAATCAATAATTTACAATATTGATTTGAAATGTAGCATATTGTTGTATACAGAATTCACCTGAACCCAAATACTTTCTTATCATCATCAGTGCCATTGTAAGTAGTTTAAATCCAAATTTGTTGACTAATTTGTTGAATAATTCAGTCAAGCTTCAACATCATCAAGTGAACCTATAATGACAACTTTAGAAATAGAAACTTTAGAAATAGAATCAAAAAAATTTGCGGATAATATCAGAAATTCTAGAAGCACAAAAACATCCAATTGACATATATCCACAATTTATGAAAACGTATTGCAGATTTACCTTTGATACAACCATGATTGAATGGAAGTTATGACTCCGTCATCTTCGAAAAATTAATCTCTAAAATCATAAATATTGTACATGAAATCGAATACCAAACACTGTTGGTGAATAAGATAATGGTTCCGACAAAAGATTAGAAGTGAATCGATGGGTGTGCGAAGATGAGAGGATGTGTGAAGATGGGCGTCGGCGTGGAAATGGAGTGAGAATAGACTTTTCATTTGTCTTTGATCAATTTTACAATATTGTCCCTTTGTAGTTAAGTAATGTTGCTTATTAATTCGATGGAGTAGAAGGGTATTTTTGGATGAATTAATGTGGCTTCAGTAACTGCTAATTCAGGGGTTTGCGTTTTAAAGAATAATGCACAGAATAATCTGTGACATCAAGTGGGTGGGAGTAAACCCCCAAAGCATGTATAATTACTACACTACTACACATTAATTCATGCACAAACGAACAAAAAAATTGGCCTCCATTAATTGAAAAAGACGACTGTGTATCACCTTGATAATTAAAAGAATTCAGGTAAACAACATGTGTTTGCCGAGTGAGCTTACTCAGTGCAGTATTAGGATCCGCAATTCCCAAAAATATTGGTATGTACACCATAGATATGATAAGTCCCTGAGCTGGTTATGGCTTTGAAGGTGGCTTGTCACTTGAGACAACCTTAGGAGGTGTGGCAATTGCTTCATGGTGAATAGGAGAATACACTTCGTTCGATCTTGAGCTCTCTTCATCATCCGCCATCTTTTCTTTCGTCTTTTGAACCACTTCTCCAGCTGTCTTTGCAACCCTACTGAAGGCACCAGTGACCCATGAAGCACCAGTTAATATATACCTATTTTTGATGATTAAAGATCCGGCATTGGTGACAGTTTGCTCGGCAGCTGTAAATGCATTCTTGGTCTTTTCAGACACTTGGAACTTCTCATCCATTTCCTTAACTTTTTCATTCACTATAGTCGTACCCACACTCAGCTTCTCTGTGAATCCAATTTTCTGATCTAATGAAGCAACAGTAGATGCGGCCGTGGATGTGAACTGATGCTTCTCGTCAAACTCCTTAGCTTTGGCCACAGCATCTTTGCCCAACGTAAAGCCTCTGGCCAGCATTCCACTAACCACATCCTCCGCCTTTTTAACAACATTTTCATCATTTTCTGGAACTTTGGTGTCTCTCATCTGAAAATTGGAAATTGCTTTGATACATATATCTCAAAAAAATGAAGTACAAAACAGAGTAGATATTTCAACTATAAAATGAGGCTCACTTCAGTTGTTGCAGAAGGAGGGAGCTCGTAGTCCGGAGCCATAGAAATGGTGACGCTCTGGTCAACTATCGTGGCTCCCTAAAAGCACAATTTGTTCAACTTGAAAATTTAGAATATCAACTAAACACCCCAGTCGCAAATAAGTTAAGTCAAAGTATCAAACGCAAAAATGGATTTGCTAAAATAAAAAAAGTAAAAAGGTGAAAGAAAATGTCACACACTTCTATCACTGTAAGGAAAAACTGAAACACACAAATCAACTTCATCA
>QZGG01006017.1:0-12192 GCA_006409495.1 Sedum album
ACACAAAAGAGTAGCAAGTTCAACTCATAATACAATACATCACAAAATACTAGCAAGAGTGAAACAAGCAAGCAAATAAGCATAGTGTGCTTCCTACTCATCATCCTCATCATAGTCATCATCATCATCATCTTGGTCTTCATTGCATCTTCATCATCCTCTTCTTCATCATCATCTCCCTCATCCTCTTGTGGAATGTGGGAAGCAAAGTAATGGTCATCGGGTTGTGGAGGTGCCCTATACCCCGTGAGGTCTAGTTGGTCAAAGAGATGTGACATCATATCTCCTTGCCAATTAGCTATGTCTTGCGCGTAGGAGCCATAGGCAACTACTCTCTCATAGACCTCATCAACGGTATGTGGTGTGTAGTGGCTTTGTTGTGGTGGAGGATGATAGGGTGTAGAGTGTATGGGAGTAGATGGAGGGGAGTAAGGAGGAAAGTGGTGGGGTGAGGAATGGTATGTAGGGATGTAAGAGGCGGCGGAATGGAAGGAGCTAGGGGAGTGAGCATAGGTGGCATGAGGTTCTTGGCCTTCTCCTCTCTTCCTCTTTGGGAGTACGGATTCGGTTGGAAGGTCCTTCTCCTCTCTTCCTCTTTGTAACTTGCTCTACCGCACGTAGAGGACGAAAAGGCCTTACAACCCACCGATCATTCCCCCATTCAATCATGTGCATTTGGCGCATCCTCCTAACATCAAGCACTTCTTTGCGTACGGGAGGGAAGTGGTCCACGGAGAATCCTAAGTGTATGGCAATCCATGTGATGATAGCTCCGCCACCTAAAGCCTTTGCCTTAGCATTTGGCTTTTGGTACTCTTCAAATTGTCTTGTGAGCATTTGTACCAAGTCAATCTTCTTCCTCTCTTTAATCAACCTCATGCAATCAAGTCATGCTTGTAGACATGCCTTCCTCCATCCTTCCTCACAAAAATAGCCATAGAGACAAGTCTATGTATCACCTTATACCTCCTCACCCAAATCATAGTGGATGGTTCGGGAGACAAATGTTTCAATCCTTTTGGTGATCTCCTCCCAAAACCGGTTCCTTTAAGGGGATCATTCCTAGGATAGACTCCCGCAACACTTCCTACCTCATCATCATTATTGTGTCACTAGGAAGGTTGTCCTCCATACCTAGGATTTCCCTTACTTCATCCTCCCTAAGTCTCCACCATCTATCTCCAAGTCTAAAGTTCCATCCCATCACATACCTACGCCTTCCATCTACCATGCCTTCATCTATATCTCCATCAACCCATTCGGCACTAAATGTACACATGAATTCCTTGACCATTCTAGGTAAGTACCCGGATCTTCCCTCAACAAGAATCCTAATCCACAATTATCTAACAATTCATGGATCTTACCTCTTTGCATGTGAGGAAGAGAGTCAATCTCATCAAGCTTAGGGAAGAGGGTTCCCGGTATCTTGAATCCTCATACATCATGTACCTCTCTTGCTCTTCTCTCCTTTCAAATTGAAGAGGTTCCCCAAATGGATATGGAATGAGGCTTGGGGTATCCGAATTGGTTAGGAGGAGGGGAGGTTGCTCATGCATGCGAGTGGATGATGATGATCTAAAGGGATTCCATCTTCTAGCCATTGATGATGATGGATTTGAGTGGTTTTGGATGAGTTGATGAGTTGAGTAAGGTTGTGGAGTTGAGAGGTTTGTAGCTTAGGGTGCTTAGTGAGAGAAGTGATGTTGTGAAGAATGAGGAAAAATGGGTCAAATAGGGAAAATCACTTGAGGGAATTGAGAGGAGGTCGGCCGAGCAGAATTGCTCTTTGGAATTGGTCGGCCGAGCAGAATCAATATGCAAGGAATGGGGATAATCTGCTCGGCCAAGAATCTGCTCGGCAGAGGAAGATTTGTTTGATGAAGAGTTGTGATTCAGTGGTTTTTGCTCGGCCAGAGGAGAATGTTGCTCGGCCAGAGGAGAATTCACTGATCTACCAAATGAAGTCTGCTCGGCAGAGGGCTAGTTGCTCGGGAGAGCAGAATTGAATACCATTCGCGCCCTAAGTTCTACTCGGTCGACTTATGACTTTACCTATAAAAGACCTCGGCCTAGGACGTCTAAAATGAGCTCATTCATGCTAATCTAAGCTAGTGAACAATGTGCAAAAATTCTATTGTGTGGATCATGGAAATGGGAATCATAAAGAAACACACCATAAAGTTCAAACACAAAGTTCACAAAACATGAAGTTCAAACATGAAAATAAAGCACATAAAGACCTAGCAAAGGAGATCAAGCAAGGAAATAGCACTTAGATAAGTAAATGTCTTCATTCTCCATTAGTATCCTCATCTCGCTCCTCATGATATCCCCCATGAGCTCCGGTCCTCTCCATCTCTTCCATCACCTCATCTATGGTGATGTCATTTTCCATTTCCCTTCCTTCATTCGCCGCGGTGAATATGGGAACCTCGGGCCTATAAAATCCTTCACGGTGTGGTGGTGGCCTATACCCTTGGCAACCCATGTGTGTGGTGATCAAGGAGAATGTCTCGTGCTCCCATTGCACGAGCTCATTAATGTAGGCGTTAGAACGCTCTCTTTCCATCTCATCCGCTCCATCTCCTTGGCCATTTCTTCCATTCGGTTGTAGATTGCATTCAAAGATACGGAGGATTCTCCTTGTTCCATATGTGTGGTCGTAGCGGGTGAAGGTTGGTGATTTTCCCTAGCTTCCTCGGTTTGCTCTTCCTCAACAAATCTTCTTTTGTTCGAAAGGCCTTCAACCCAAGATTTGTCCTCATTCAACATTTGCATTATGATCATCCTCTTCACATTAAGCACTTCCTTCTTCAAACGTGCATCCAAGTCGAATTTAAACCCAAGATCCAAAGCGATCAAAGTGATGATCGTTCCTCCACCCAAAGCCTTACTCTTGGACTTACCACTTTGGTATGTCTCAAACATCCGAGTAAAAATGCCTATTAAATCAAGGCGTCCTCCCTTGCTTATCACCATCATAGCATCCAAATCCGACCTACTAACCATCCTACCTCCATCCTTCCTTATAAAGATGGCCATGGAGATGATCCTATGTATAACTCTCCATCTCGGGTTAGTAATCAAATTAGATGATTCCGAAGAACCAAATGAAGTCCTACCCTCGGCTATCTCCGCCCAAAATTCATCTCTTTCCCTTCTTGAAAAGGAAGGATAGATACCTCTCCTACTCACTTCATCCTCATCATCTCTAAATACCATCCCAAGCATCTCCTTATCTCCACAATACCCACATTAAACCTATAACCATTCATCATGAAACTCCAACCAACCACAACCCTTTCTTCATCCACCATTTCAATCCGCACAAAATGTACATAAAAACTCCAACACTAACCTAGGGTATGTACCCGGATCCTCATAAACTATAAAATTCAATCCACACTTTGAAAATATATCTTTAAGGGAGGTTTCATTCATACCCGCAAGTGAATTGATCTCTTTTAGGCAAGGGTAGAGAGGTGCCTTCACCTTGTATTTCTTGAGCAATGCATACCTTTCCTTAGCTATCTTGTCAAATTTGAAGGGTCCATCAGTTGGATAATTCATATCCATAGGTGTAGTGTTGGCGAGAGCTAGTGGTGGTGGTGGGTTGGATGAAGGCTCCCTAATAACAATTCCACCACTTCTTGGCATTGGAGGCTTATTGGAAGAAGGTTTCTTACTCTTTGAGGAGTAAGTCACTTTCTCCTTTCCTTTGTTGTTTTTGGGAGGCATTGTAGTGGGTTAGGGTTTGAGTGTTGGGAAGTTGGAAATTGGGTCATTTTGATGGGGATTTTGATGTGGGTTTGCAAAGGGTGAGATTTGGGAGCGTTTGCAACAAAAATTAAGGAATTTGGTTGAGAATCGAGTGAGGTGAGGTTTGGAGGTGGTGGAGGTCGAGTTTGGAGGGGATGAAGTGCAAGTAGGGTTTGCTCGTGCTACCCTCGGGTTGAGTAAATAAGATTGCTCGGCCGAGCAGGTTTTAGGCATAGGTTTAGTCGACCGAGCAGAATGGATTTCATATCAATTCGATCCTCTTCTGCCGAGCAAAACGACGTCGGATGAAGTTCATAAAACTGCTCGGCCCAGAAAGGATTCTTGACGAGCACGTCGTTGAGTGCTGCAAATTTGTCCCGACTCTCCTTACTAGTATAGTATTGGCAAGCTGGGGTCGAATCCACAGGGAACGGTGGAAGTCTCTTTTCAACTACAAACTAAGATTGGGTTGTGCGTGAGTTTTAAAGAAAGAAAGAAAAAACTGCTGCGCAAGTACAACTGGCGCACACACAGACAGCAAGTATGAAAGACGCAAACAAATATGCAAGAGATGAATCCGGTTCAGATTCTTCACTATGAACTCTATGTTTTATCCTTGGTCACTAAAGGCACATGATATAATTGTCCACGTAGATTAAGGTCCTATCACAGCTTAATAACCTACACATACATCCCGGTCAAGGTTTGTATGATATTACTACTCAATCTAGTCTAGTCAATAACGAATCCGGTCAAGGTAGTTACTGCCTATTCTAGTGTTACTCCTATCATTCACAGTCACGTACTTCTGATAGTTTAACTATAGATACTAGATTCTACAACTAAGTCTGCGGTGCAAGGCTTCGCTTAATTGTCTAACCTAATTATCATGCAATGGAGTGCGGAATAGTAATACTAGACTTGATCATGTAAATTAAGAACAAGACCTCAAAAACATATTATTCATAGATCCAAATCCAAACCGAAATCAGTAAGTTAGCTAGACATACTGATCGAATACATCTCAAGAATAATTATAAGACAACTAAATAACAAGACAAATCTGTAGTGTAGCGTCGTCAGGCTCGCGTGACAGGTTGTGCGCACGTCTTCGCCGAAATTCTGCTCTGCGCCGTCAGCTCTCTCTCCGTGCACCTCCCTCGAGATTTCCATAAAGCTTTGTATTTATAGTCCTTGCCTTCTAGGGTTTCCACGAATATTTAGGCAAGGATATCTGTAGGAAATCATCCATATCTTTAAAAATCAGCTTAGGAAATATTAAATCTCCAAAAACTGAACTTAGAAATATTCTCGCGCGTGATGACATCATCGTTTCAAAGTGAAGCAAACTTGTATCGAACTTTCAGTTGAATGTTTAATCGTTATGTTATGCTATAATACACTATTATAAGTGATAATGAAGTGATTAGTCCTACAATTGACTCATTTATCATGTTCGTGAAAGCTCTAAACACGAACTTTAGAGTACACTAGCACTTTGCTTTAAAGTGAAGCAAACTTGTATCGAACTTTCAACTGAATATTTAATCGTTATGCTATGCTATAATACACTATTATAAGTGATAATGAAGTGATTATTTATACAATCGACTCATTTATCATGTTCGTAAAAGCTCTAAATACGAACTTTAGAGTACACTAGCACTTAGCTTCAAAGTAAAGCAAACTTGTATCGAACTTTCTAGTGAATCGTTTAATCGTTGAGCTATGCTTTATAACACTATAAGAAGTGATAGTGAAGTGATTAGTCATACAATTGACTCATTTATAATGTTTGTAAAGGCTCTAAACACAAACTTTAGAGTACACTAGCACTTTGCTTCAAAGTGAAGCGAACTTGATTCGAACTTTCAAGTGAATGCTTAATCGTTATGTTATGCTATATTACACTATTATAAGTGATAATGAAGTGATTAGTCATACAATCGACTCATTTATCATGTTCGTAAAAGCTCTAAACACGAACTTTAGAGTACACTAGCACTTAGCTTCAAAGTGAAGCAAACTTGTATCGAACTTTCTAGTGAATCGTTTAATTGTTGAGCTATGCTTCAAAGCGAAGCAAACTATAAGAAGTGATAATGAAGTGATTAGTCATACAATTGACTCATTTATGATCTTCATACAGGTTCTTGACGAGCACGTCGTTGAGTGCTGAAAATTTGTCCCGGCTCTCCTACTAGTATAGTCTTGGTAAGCTGGGGTCGAATCCACAGGGAACGGTGAGAAGTCGCCTTTTAACTACAAACTAAAGATTGGGGTTGTGAGTGAAAACAAGAAAAAGAAAGAAAACTGTTGCGCAAGTATAACTGGCGCACACACAGACAGCAAGTATAACATGTGTTTATAATGATTCAAGAGATGAGCTCGGTTCAGATTCTTCACTATGAATTTTTATGTTTATCCTCGGTCACTACAGATACACGATGTAGTGTTCACGTAAGTTAAGGTCCTGTCACTACTTAAGAACAAGACCTCAAAACATATAATTCATAGATTCAAATCCAAACCGAATTCAGTGAGTTTAGCTACTCATACTGAGTGAATACATCTCAAGAATAATTATGGAACAACTAAAATAACAAGACAAATCTGAGTGGTGCGTTGTCAGGCTTGCGTGACAGCTCGCGCGCACGGCTTAGCCGGAATTCTACTCTTCTCTACAAAATCGCACCCTTGTGATTTCCATGAAGCTTTGTATTTATAGTCTTGCCTCCTAGGGTTTCCACAAATATTTAGGAAAGAATATCTGTTGGAAATCATCTTTATCTCTAAAATCAGCTTAGAAAATATTTGATCTCCAAAAACTGAACTTAGAAATATTCTTTGCGCGCGATGACGTCGTCGCTCCGAGTATTTTGCTGTCTGCTGACGTCACCGTTTTGCTATCTACTGCGCGACCCTTACTCGCGCGCCATAGTGCTCGCGCGCTAGTGGTCTTTTGTCCTTTGTTGTAACCTTGTTGCCTTTTGTTCCGAATTTGAGCTTTCTTGTTGCGTTTTTGTTCTAACTCTTCTAATCAGCCTGTAATACAAAACTACACCAAAAGCGTAATCTTATACTAAAATGTGTTAGAATATAAGCAGTGTAACGGACTTAAAGTAGCGTACAAAAGCACTCTATCAATTGTCTAACCTAATTATCATGCAATTGAGTTCGGAAAAATAATACTAAACTTTATCATGCAAATTAAGAGCAAGACCTCAAAACATATAACTCATAGATTCAAATCCAAGCCGAATTCAGTGAGTTTAGCTACTCATACTGAGTGAATACATCTCAAGAATAATTATGGAACAACTAAAATAACAAGACAAATCTGAGTGGTGCGTCGTCAGGCTCGCGTGACAGCTCGCGCGCACGGCTCGGCCGGAATTCTACTTTTCTCTCCAAAATCGCACACTTGTGATTTCCATGAAGCTTTGTATTTATAATCTTGCCTCCTAGGGTTTCCACGAATATTTAGGCAAGAATATCTATTGGAAATCATCTTTATCTCTAAAAATCAGCTTAGGAAATATTTGATCTCCAAAAACCGAAATTAGAATTATTCTTTGCGCGTGATGACGTCATCGCTACGGGTATTTCGCTGTCTGCTGACGTCACCATTTTGCTGTCTACTGCGCAACCCTTACTCGCGCGCCATAGTGCTCGCGCGCTAGTGGTCTTTTGTCCTTTGTTGTCACCTTGTTGCCTTTTGTTCCGAATTTCAACCTTCTTGTTGCGTTTTTGTTCTAACTCTTCTAATCAACCTATAATACAAAACTATACCAAAAGCGTAATCTTATACTAAAATGTGTTAGAATATAAGCAGTGTAACGGACTTAAAGTAGCGTACAAAAGCACTCTATCAAATCCCCCACACTTACTCTTGTTCGTCCCTGAACAAGTCGGCTTCCTTACCTTTTGTGTAATGCACGCACGAATGTTTGGACTTACTGCGCCACACGTTCGCGCCTCTCTCACAACCTGCGCAACTGTGATTATACAACATAAAACTGATTTAAGTCATTAATTCAAACCTTGTGTTACCTCTCTTATGGAATGCATATCAATTCGGATGATTGGGAGATAGTCCTTTTCAAGCACCGGTCACCGAATTCTGCTTAAGTCGCGATTGCATGGTTATTCGTATTCGCTTCCTTTGATACGTGATTGATCCGCGTCTTAGGGTTTCTGAGCTTCACGTCTTTGACGCTTCACTGTTTGTTCTCGGACAGATTGATAACTTTTGTTGCACACTTTCTTCTTTTCATTGTCTCGGCCTTTTGAGCTTTAACTTTGAATTGAATACTTTCTTTTCTGTGGTCCGGGTCTACTTTTTCCTAGAACGGTTTCCAATCATGGCCTTCGGATAGCAGCTATAGAACCACGCCCCGCTCTCGCCTCTGACTAGTCGCGCGCAAGTCAGGCCACGTGTTTGCAACCGCGCGCTCCTTCTTGAGCGACTAACTTCAGCGAAGACGGTCTGTTTTCCCGTCTCGTCACGCCATTAGGGTTTCTGCCTTTGGCATCTGCGTGACTGAGCTTGCTCTTTTATCCTTTGACCGCGAAGTACCAACCTCCACGAATACTCATAACCATACTACCGATCCTCAAGCTTCGTTCGGTCGACTGCTTCTCTAGGATGTTTCTATCAGCTCCACATCCCTCTTTATTCCACTCAAGAGATACACAAAAATTGAAAAAATTAACAAAAAATCAGAATATGTCATATATGCACAAATTAGCACAGGTGCGCGAGTACGCACACAGGTCGCGCAAGCCAGTGTTTCTCGTGCACAATTACCTCTTGAGATGTTCACATTCAGTTTGTCTAGACTAAATTAAAAACGAAAAATTTATCCTAAAAACGAAAAAATATAAACTACTCCTAAGATAGATGTACTACTACCCCCCCACACTTAAACAAAAACGTGTCCTCACGTTATGCACAAGTAGTAAAGAAGGCAATTGTAATGCATGCACATATAGCAATTTGCATGACTTGTGTTTTATAGTGGAAGTTTTAATGTCCTAACACGGCAAACAAAATTTATATCTAGGAGACCTAGAGTCAAATCCCTAGAGATGAGTTAGAATTGATTAACTAGTTTTTACTGCTTAATGATTTGCCTAAAATAAAAGTTTGGGGGAATTGGTAAGAGATTGTGATATTTTCAAAGATTAATATGCAAACTAAAAGGATTAAGGATCTATGGACCCTAGGCTATAGCATATAAGGTGATGACAATCAATCATGCAACATTTAATGAATGGAATTTGATTAGACTACTTTGTTTATGAAAATTAATCCTAAGTTCAACTTTCATTGCATGTTAGGACTAAGAGGTTCATCTAAATGGAGGCCTCAATCTTTCAATATGTTGGCACTCCCTTAGGTAATGGACTCTTCCTCAATCTTTCAATATGTTGGAAGAGTTACCATATCCTAGATCAAGTAAACTAGTCATCTACTCAATCATACACTTTCATGTCAGGATCAAGGTAGATTATTCATGCAAGGCTATCTAATCAACTTAATATCAACTTTCATTGCATATATCATTGATTAGGTTCAATTAATTACACTTAAGCATTTTAACAAACACTTAATGTGCAACATTTAATAGATGTAGCCAATGCACAAAATTCATATCAAAATTCATTGCATAACAAATTAATCATCATCCAACTACATGCATGCAACCTATGGATCCCTAACCAATCACTACTCACTACTCATGCTAGAAATGAAAGCAACAACAATGGAAATGTATGAAAACATGAAATTAAATTGCAAACTAGAGTAGAAATGTAGAGGTTGATGCTTGATCTTCACTCCTAAGTCTTCAATTGAACACAAAAGCTCTTGATCTTCAAAAATCAGATTTCTAGGGTTTGGAGTCGAATCTCGAAGTCAAGGCCTCCAATTTGAAATGTCTAAAAAGTTTATATACTCGGTGGTCCTCTCCCTAGCAAGTTTGACCTCGGCCGAGCAGAATAATTGGGGGAAAATCTGCTCGGCCGACTAACTTCTACTCGGCAGAGCTGCTCTCGGTCCACTCGAGCAGATTTCTACTCGGTCCGAGTAAAAATCACTGAGCATTATTGTATCAACTCTTGACAACTCCTAGGCCGAGCAGCTTTGTCTTCGACCGAGCAGAACTCCTTTGATCTCTTCAGGTATGATCCCCTGCTCTGGTCGGCCGAGCAGAATTTCCATGGCCGAGCAGATCATGTTGTGCATCGTCCGATGAGGGCTTGCATGCTTGGTCGGCCGAGCAGAATCTGCATGGAAATTTTTGCTCGGCCAAGGAGATCTCTGGCCATCTTGGGTCAATTTCCTCGGCTGAGTTGATCTGCTCGCCTCTCTCTAGGGCTTGCTCGGTTGGCTTTGGTGTTTGCTCGGGAGAGTAGGTTTTGCTCTTGGGCACTTGACTTGAATTTTCATCTACTTTGCTCTATTTTGTACCTTGTACTCTCTTTGATAAACTTTGAATAAAATCTGCATAAAACACAAAAGAGTATCAAATTCTGCACAAAATAATCGAAAACTAGCAAGAATCAAGCATAAGAAGTGTACAAATACTTGTGAATTTGCACACTTATGAAACACCCCATACTTAATTCTTGTTCGTCCCGAACAAGTTAGCATGAATAGAGAAAATGATGCAATATAGGACTCATAAAGGTTTCAAAGATCAATCAATGCATATGAGAGTGAAAATCAAGCATCAAGTGAAAGTTATATACCTAAGAAATGAAATGCAAGCTATGAACTACTCCTAACTCACTTTCGTAGGAATCACGGATGCATTTAGCATATGCATCAAGCCTTTAAACCCCTAGGCTGCCCTAGTGGACGAGTTGTAGTCTCGTGAGAGTTTTCCAAGAGGGAGTACTCACAAATCCCGTTCACAATCATCCATTATACAATACACACCAATCAAGAGGCACTAAGCAAGATTTTAAGCATTTTAACTAATAGCAAGCATGGAAATTAACTCATTCATGTCACACAAATATTCGGGAATCATGTCATTCATCACAAGCAACATTTAACAATCTTTCCATCATAGCTAGGATTTATCAAAGCCATTGTTAATGCTTCTTATCATCACACAACTCATAAAGAGAAATTAGCACTCATGGAATATTTGTCTAGCCAATCACTTATGCTTGCAAAGGACGAGTACATAGGCTCATGACATTAAACTCATTCTCAAGTATATGACTACACGTCATGATCCATAAGAGAAGAGGAGTTTAGACATAGAAAGATTAATAGCTAGACATAGAATTCTCACTTGCGTTGCCATGAAGTACAAGGGTCATCCACATAGATAAATCAACCAAGCAAATGCACAATCTCACTTGCAAATACACTCACAATATGTATAAGGGCACGAAGTCAAGAATCAATGCGAGTTACCATTCAAGCTTCTCTTTTATTCTCTTTTTTTTGCTTATTCAAGTACTTTCGGGGGGAAATTACCTTCCTAACCCCCGGCACTTGAATAACTTTTCATAAAACACATTTTTTTTGTTAGTGCAAGTACTTTCGAGGGGGAACTTACCTTCCTAACCCCCGGCACTTGCACTATGATTTTTTTCTTTTTAACTTCTTTGAAGTAGGAAGTTTTAAAGTGAGCTTTGGTGTTAACCCCACACTTAAAACTTGACAATGTGTCCAATTAACAAAAATTTGGCATATAGACAAGCAAAGTTGATACACAAGCAAGGCAAAAATGGCTAAAGTCACCTATTAGGCAAACACAAGCAAAAGCTCTATGCTATTTTCGAAAAAAAAATTCCTCTTGTTCATGCGAGCTAAAATCTCCTCACTCATTATGCAATGCAAGAGCACATTAATGATCAATGTTTAAACTAGCCTAGATGTCAATTCATGAAAAAGCGCACAAGCTAAGAATTTCAATCATCCCAAATCATCATGATCAATGAACAAATTTGTCAATCCATGCTCACAAATGTATTCTTAAGCTTAGCAACCTTATTTTTCAATTTATCATCAAGAATGTAGGATGAAAGTGATAAATCAAGCAAATGTCAATGCTCAAAAGTGATCAATGATTGAATGATTTGATGAAATGAAACATTAAAAGTATGAATTCATGCATACTACCCCACCCCACACTTAAAAATTTGCTTAGTCCCTAAGCAATCAAATAGAAGCATAAGAGAAGGGTAAAGAAACTTCTCTCGTGTGAAGGAAGACTAGTATGCATCCGTGCTCGCTCCATGCTCTTTTCATTTTGATTTTTCATGTATGTTTGGCTTTGTCCTAAACCTAAACTCATAAGGATATCAAGCAAGTGAAATATATAGAGTTTGTGAAACAAAGCATAACATAGGCCAAACCAAACATATGAGATGAGATAAGAAATTTGAATAACATCAAAGGAAAAC
>QZGG01006018.1:0-18156 GCA_006409495.1 Sedum album
AAATTTCCAGCACCTTGCTCTGCAAATAGCATCTGATGAAGAGCCTACTTGTTTCACTCAAGCCAGTAAAACTCCACTTTGGCTTTTGGCTATGGAGAAAGACCTTTCAGCTCTGCAAGAGAACAAAACCTGGGTTATTTCAGATTTACCCATGGGCAAGAACTGTGTTGGATGTAAATGGGTATACAAAATCAAGAGACACTCAGATGGCTCTATTGAAAGGCACAAAGCTAGACTAGTTGCAAAGGGGTATACTCAACAAGAGGGCCTAGATTATGAGGACACTTTTGCACCTGTGGTGAAAATGCCTACTGTAAGAACTGTCCTAGCTATTGCTGCTACAAGAAAATGGCCTGTATATCAATTGGATATGAACAATGCCTTTCTACATAGAACCCTCAATGAAGAAGTCTATATGACTCTTCCACCTGGTTTCTACAAGGCTGAAAAATCTAAAGGCAAAGTTGCAAGCTACACCTTTATGGATTAAAGCGGCCTCTAGACAATGGTTCAGTAAATTCAGTGATGCTCTAATCAGTTTATGGATTCACAACAAGTTTGAATGATTATTCATTGTTCACTTACACTGAATCTGGTGAGTTTATTATCATTTTTAGTGTATGTAGATGATGTCTTAATCACAGGCAAATCTACTGCACTCATAACAAGGATCAAGAATTTCATAGATTCTCAATTCAGGATAAAGGATTTGGGACAGCTACATTATTTTTTAGGGGTTGAAGTTGCTCGATCTGATAAAGGTATATTCTTAATCAGAGAACGTATGCTCTAGACCTAATCAATGATGCTGGATTGCTAGGATGCAAACCTTCTATAGTTCCTATGGATACAAAGCAGAAGCTAGCAATTTCAGATGCTCCTAAATTGGCTGATCCTACGCCATACAGAAGACTAGTTGGCAAACTAATCTACCTAACTGTTACACATCCTGACTTGTCATTTTCAGTTCATACTCTAAGCCAGTTCATGGCTAATCCTACAGAAGATCATATGAATGCAGCATATAGAGTTCTAAGGTACCTCAAAGGAGCTCCAGCTCAGGGCCTTTTCTATCCTAGCTCTCAAGATTTATCTCTTACAGCTTTCTATGATTCAGATTGGGCTTCATGTCCTTTGACTCGGAGATCAGTGACAGGTTATGCAGTTTTGCTAGGTGATTCCTTGATTTCCTAGAAAACAAAGAAACCACCTGTTATATCAAGATCATCTGCTGAAGCAGAGTACAGATCAATGGCTCACACATGTTGTGAATTGGTTTGGCTCACCAGGCTATTAACTGACCTTCAAGTGCCCTGCTCAGCTCCGATTTCTCTCTTCTGAGACAACAAATCTGCTCTTCACATTGCCAAAAACCCAATTTTCCACGAGCGTACAAAGCAAGTTGAGCTGGATTGTCATCTTGTTAGGCAGCATCTGCTCAATGGCCTCATATCTTCCCGATTCATCCCGACGTCTAGTCAACCAACAGACATCTCACAAAATCCCTCCCTGGAGATACCTTGTCAAAGCTCAGCTCCAAGCTCAACTGTTCCAATGTTCTCCACAGCTTGAGCTTGAGGGGTTGTTAGAGATATAGGTCAAAGCTCAGCTCCGCCAGAGCCGCCGCCGCTGCTGAGGACGAAACAAGAGCCCGGGTGACCTAATTCAAATACAAGGCAATTTTGTAAAATGTAAATATACAGTGGTGAGATTGTAATTATTAGAAAATATAGGCAGAATTTGTAATTACCTGAAACTTAGCAGCTGTCTTATAACAGACATTGCCTCCATTTTCATTCAATCAATCAATTTTCATTTTCTGCATTTAATCTCCTCCGATCTGACTCCTGCATTCTTGCCGGAGTTCCGACGACATGCGTTCGTTGATTTCTACAAAAAAGGGAGCAAATGGAGATCGTCAGAATCGCCGGGTTCATCATCCACGCGGGGCGTTCCGGGAGGATGACGTCAGACGGTTTTGACTCATTGCTTTTCATTCTGTTCGTGGGAATCCCGTTTAAGTGGAAATAAAGAATTTTAAGTGGCCTTCTTCTTAATGGGCCGTTTGCTCCTGAAAAATGTCAATCGTTTAAAGATTGATCACATTGAAGTGAAACGCACTGCAATTAATAGTTAGTCTGTTTTTTTTAAATAACTCACTAGAATAGAAATTTTGTGATAGGATAATTGAGTAAAATAATAATTTTCAAAATAATTATATATGTGGATATGAATTAAAAAATTAATGACGAACAAAAAAGTATTAAATAATGAGAGAGAAATTAATGCAATACTGAAATGAAAAATAAAAATGTTCATTTAAGTAAACAATTACCTATGAAGACATGAAACAAAAGGTAATGACAGACTAATCAAATATTTAATTCTACTCATTTCGTTGTAGAAATCTGTCCGTCAAAGCTTTTTATGAGACAAAAGATAACTTCTGCCTCAAAATAGAGAACGCTGCCAGGAACTCCACAACTTTGGCCTCCGCTCATTTCGCCGCTACCATCTTGATCAGCTGATCCGCTCGCGCTCCAAAACCACCTAGAGACACCATGATAAAAGGTAGAAAAATAAGTCCATTCGTTGAATAGCTAACTTCAAACCTAGCAATCCTTCTATCTTCCGATCTCCTATAAGTTTCCCCCGACCCTAACCATACAACTCCCTCCAAAGGAGATACACTAGATACATCTAAATATCTCTACCAGCGTCCCACACAGGATACAAAAATATCTCTGCTGACACTTCTCCCCCATCGAGAAGGTCTGTTACCTCTAGTCTAGGCCTCATATTAGCCTCCCTGAAAAAAGTGAATAATGCATCTTTCACGGCATTATGTCTCCTGATCCTCCGTCCACCACCAGGGCAATAAGAATCATGATCACTGGTTTTGTCGAAAGTATGCAACCTCCCGCATGTTGTACAAACTTGAAAATTTTCGAACACATCGTGCCTGGTACGGTTCTTGAGAGCTAGACGATACCTCGCCGGATTCATACGAAGCTCTGAGAAAGGCGCAAGTATCGCCATTGTCCATATACCACTCCCCAAAGCCGAAACTGCATTAACTAGGATATTCATTAGGGCTCCTTCCCGAACCTTGATCTCTTCCCTGATGACTTTCGTAGCCAAATCGATGAGCCACTGTTGTGGCTTAGCCATCGACCTCAGCCCCTCCAATTTCCTTTGCTCCATCGTAAAACCGGCGTTCCAAATATGAATCAATCTCTGATGCACCGCAACATCAAAAGAACAAATCGACTCGTCAATCCAATCGGGTGGTGAACTTTTCAAATTATTCATCATCTTTGGCATGCTTACGCAAGCACATGGTAGTAATAACTTCAATTGCAGATTATCCAATTTGTGACATGTATTTTGATCTTATAATTAGAAGTTCATTTAGTGGGCTTTTAATTGGGCTGAAAAAATTAGATTTTTGATGATCAAAATTAGGACCGAGTCGTGAAAATTATTGATAGGTTTTGGCATGATCGGATAATGACGAGGTTGACGGTTTTAAAAAAACAGTTTCCTCCACGATGTTCTTCCTCAGTTGAAAAGTATGAAGAAATTGAAAACAATTCCTTGGTGAAATGACCCAAGATAGAAGCATAAACCAAAAAGCAGAGTTTCAAATATGGACTCCATGGGCCTTGCACACCGACAGCTGGTATCATACAAACAAAATATACAAACTTCAAGGTCACTATCTCCCAAACTCTTTTAGTCAGCAGCTTCTCTATATAGTTTAGATGTATGTCGCCAATTTTGTCTTGAACTTCTTCAGTAGTTTTTAAATTTGTCATTTCAAGATAGCCATCAAGATAAACTCCATTCTCCATGTTAGATTGAGTGAAACTAGAAGAATCCGAAATCTCTGTTTCAAATATAACCACATCTAGCAATATGTGAAATGATATACCATCAACACCAATGTTTGTAAACTTAACAGACCATTCAAGACAGTCATCATACCATATTAAAGTCCACCTTGAAAATCCTTACAATCTATAGTGCCCCTCATCTCCATAATGAGAGTATGGCTCATCGGCATCCAGCCAACCTCAAACTCACAACGAGCAGTGAATATTCTAATAAACACTATTCTTATGCCACTATGTTCTGTAGTAGGTGAGGCAGCATCCTCATTTAATCTTGACTTCCCAACTGCATGACTAAGCAGAACAAAAAAATTATAGAGAACCATAACTTTCTCGTCATAGGTCGAAACATATGAATCACTGCTATCGCAGTCCATTCTTCCCTGTTGTTTATCTTCAAAAACATTACCTCAAAAATAGTAGCCTCCCAAAGCTCCAAAAACATCTTAATTTCTTCAATTTGGTTCCACATACAACTCTCCCGTATCTTTTCTTTGAATATCATCTTGCTCATAGTGATAAACATTTTGTTGACAAGTTCCAGTAAGTTAGCATAAAACTGAACTAAATGTGATGACTTCTCGTTTCTCTGCAGTAAAAACCGAATGAAAGTAGACAAGTTCCATCAAAATACCCCACCAAACACCCTTATGCAGCTTCCGTCTCTTGCACTTTTCAATATACAAAGGGTGCAAAGATCTCCGGCCTCTCCAAACTTCAAATGTTCCATCATCTAAAGGAACACTTGTAGAGATTCTTGTTGTTATCCAAATTACTGACTCATGCCCATGGACCAAAGAGAGTGCTAAAATCAGTGTCACCATTATTCCATCATCTTGACACGATATTAGTACAAAGAACTGTGTGCCTATGAGTTTGTGCGTCCTGTTTGAACTCCGTATTAACACAACAAGCTCAAGTCCACCATCAGAGTCAGTCAACATGATAGTTATCTTCTTCGCAAACATTTTTAAAATGTGTCTGATAGCCATAACAAAGTCTATGTGGGAAGAATCCCATGAATGCAACAGGAGCCCAAATACTAAGACTGTCGTCCCTTTTGTATGGATCAATATATCATATTTGTCTTCGTCTTCATCTTTGGTACCAAAATTTAAGTCATGAAAAACACAAAATGCTCTCATGAACCAGAATGCAGTGTTCGTAGAAGGTTTAAGAATACATTGCCATTCTCATGATACGCATACCTTGCAGTAAACAGATGCTTTCCCTGGGCTGCTGCCGAAACAACTAACACTACATTGTGACTCAATAGAGATTTAATCAAAACCCTTTTTCTTCTTGTGTGCCAATTTGGATGCCATGCAATTTTTGCATCAAAACACTTACTGTAAACTAGAACCGGCCTTAACAGTGTTGAACTATCAATCTGAGGATTCCAATGACAAATAGAGGTCTTATACAAACTTGAACTGTCCTTCATCTTGTAATCTGGGTGTCTACTTGATCTGGTGGAAGAAGATCATTTGAAGATTGCTTGATGTCCAAGCTAGTTACGAGAGTTTGAATTTCTTTGTTTTTGAGTCTCAGGGTATGTAGTTGCAAATACATAGTAGTCTGGGGTCGATGTACGAATATGTAAAATTCAAGACAAAGCACACAGTCTGTTGTGTGCTGCGCCACCTCATATTCTGTGTCTGCAGCATGGCCTATAAAGGGGTCGGGCTGTCTTGCAGCTGGGCAAGTGTGAGTCCAGTGTGTGAGTCTCCTGTGGTGTGCGTGGTCTGTCCCCACTAGTACAGATTATATTTTCAACAGCGCTTGTTATTAAGCGTTGTGAAAAAAATTAGATCTTTAACAGCGGTTTATAATGAAAGCACTGTAATATATTCATTTAACACAGCGCTTCTTCAGAAAACGCTGTACAAAATATACAACAGCGCTTTTATAATTAAACGCTGTGTTAAATAATATTTATTACAGCGCTTCTTCGGAAAAGCACTGTTAAAAACACTAATTAAAACGGCGTGTTTATTAAAAGCGATGTGTGCTATTTACAACAGCGCTTTTTATTTTAGCGCTGTCTTAACCAGTATTTTTAACAGCGCTTCTTTAAAAAAGCGCTGTTAAAAATATATATACCTCAGCGCTTATAATAATAAGCGCTGTTATAAATACGTTTTAACCCTAGTAATTTTCCGACTTCAAAGTTTACTCACACTCAGATTCCGCTTTACCAGCCGTCGTCAAATCTCTTCCGTCCAACTTCGCTCCGAATTTCCGAATTTCCGAATTTCCGAATTTCCGAATTTCCGAATTTCCGTTTCAAACCCTAAACTCACGCTCATCTTTCTAACTTAGTTCCGTTCACTTCAAGGGTTTCGTCCAAAGTTTCGATACGGTACTCCTCTATTTGTATAATTTAGCTCCGTTTCAAAATTCCAACTTAGCTCCATTTTAAAGTTTGTGTAATTTGTTTTCTGTTGTATTAATCTACTTGTATACTGTTGTTTTGTGTTTGATCATGAATAATTTTGTTAAATATGTAGAAATGGAGAATTCGCAAATCACAAATGATAACAGTGATAACGCGGGAGAGTGTTCCGCGCCATCTAAGAGAGGCAAGAGGGGGCCTACATATTTGACCAAATTTTGTAAGGAGAGAAGTGCATCAAATAATTTATCCACTATCGAGTTTACCGATAAAGGACTTCCAACGGGTCCTAAGGACATCAAATAATTCAGGCTACTGGATTATGCGATGACCGTGATGTAGGGAGCATTACAGTCGAGAGGTACGAAGTGTGGAAGAGAGCCCATCAAACAAACGGTTGGTTATGTGAACGAGATTTTACAACGTTTTTTGTTATTTGTTTGATATTAACTCGATTTATTCTATTTTTTGTTGATACATGTCGAAAACGATGAGATAAATTCAAGAAGAGCAATGAGACAAATTCAAGACGGCCATGGTTTTGGTCCATAATTTTTTTTGCTAATGTTTGTAAAAATCAAATGTTAAAATCGATTTCAATTTCATTGTAAAGAGAATTTAAAAAATCAAAACTGATTCGCTTTAAAGCGGTTATAAATATTATTAACTTTCCAAAACTGTCTTCTCAAATATCCGTAAATATAATAAATTCAGCGCTTTATTAAAATTTGATTTAAAATATTATATTTAACAGCGCTTTTATTTTTTGAACGCTGTAAAAAAGAATATTCAACAAAACATCGATTTAATTATTTTAAAATAAAAATCTTTTACAGCGCTCAAAAACCAAAAATGCTGTAAAAAATGTTTAATTACAACAGCGCTTTTCTAATATAAGCGCTGTTGTATGTTTAGATTTTTAACAGCGCTTTATCTTAAACGCTGTAATATTTAATATTCGAATAATTTTAATTTTCTAATTATAAAAAATAATTACTATTTTACAGCGCTTAAATAAAAACGCTGTGTAATATGTTAAAAAAACGACATCATTTTTGGTTTTACGCATGAATGTGGGTGAAAGTTTTAACAGCGCTTAAACAAAAAGCGCTGTTATAAGTATCTTATTTTTGACAGCGTTTTACTATAAGCGCGGTACAAAATACAATAAAAGACAACGCTTTCATTGATTAACGCTGTTTTTAATCTATATATAACAGCGCTTAATTGTTATTAAACGCTGTAAAAAATATTAATAAACAACAGCGCTTTTTTGTAAAAAGCGTTGCAATAAATCCGTGATTTACAACAGCACTCGTTTCAACAGCGCTTCAAGAAGCGCTGTTAAAGGGCAAAAAAGAGCGATGTTATAAACGTAATCTGTAGTAGTCCCTGTGGAGCGTCTAAGTGGGCTGGTCTGTAGTAGAGAGAGAAGTGAGCGGTGCCGGTGGTTTTCGGCTAGAGGTTCGCTGTAATCTCCGTGGTTCCTCCTCCTTGAAAACATCAATAAACTCTGTTTGCTGGACTAGTCTAGCCACCGAGAGTGTGGCTAGGAAACCAGGGTAAATATCTTGTGTAATGAGTACTGCTTCAGGTCTGTTTCAGGTCTGTTTCAGGGGTGTTGCAGATTGTTGTTCTGAGTTGTCTTCCGGTGGATTGGGGCGTAGGCTTCTACAATTGGTATCAGAGCCCGTACGGCGACCAGAATGACTCCGACGAGGTTTGAGATGGAGAGGTTTGATGGGAAGGGAGACTTTTCCCTTGGAGGCAAAGGATGAGAGCCATCTTGGTTCAAACGAAGCTTGTCAAAGCTCTGCAAGGTGAGAAGGAGCTTCCGGAGACTATGTCCAAGGAAGATAAGGAAGAGCTGCTGGAGCTGGCCTACAGCACAGTGATCTTGTATCTTGGGGACAAGGTTTTGAGGGAGGTTTCCAAGGAGAAGACCGCAGCAGGGGTTTGGCTGAAGCTTGAACAGCTCTACATGACCAAGACACTGACTAATAGGGTTTACTTGAAGGGAAGGTTGTTTGGGTTTAAGATGACTGATGAAAAGTCCTTGGATGATTACCTGGATGAGTTCTCAAAGATAGTGATAGATCTGGAGAATATCGGAGTTAAAGTCGAGGATGAGGATCAGGCCATCATGATATTGAACTCACTTCCGGCTTCATACTCTACCTTTGTGGAAACAATGAAGTATTCCAGAGAAACTTTGAGTCTTGAGGAAGTGTTGTCAGCCTTGAAATCTAAACAGATTGAAGCTAAGTCAGCAGGGGATGTTGCGGAGGGCTTAACTGTGCAGAGGAAGTTTGACAAACATGACAAGAAGAAGTTGAGGAAACACAGCAAAGGTAAGAGTCCTAGTGGTCAGAAGATGGAAGCTAAGCAGAAGAGCTATAAGTGCTTCCATTGTCACAAGGAAGGACACTTCAGAAAAGACTGTCCTGAGTCAAAGAAGCAAGGGAAGAAACCTGCTCAAGCAGAGGTTTCGGTTGCTGAAGATGGGTATGAGAGTGCTGAGGTCCTTGTTGCAGCAGAGAAGGATACCAGTGTTAAGTGGATCCTGGACAGTGGCTGCTCGTTCCACATGACTCCAAATAAGCATTGGTTTGAGGTGTTTAAGCAAGAGGATGGTGGATCTGTTCTTTTGGGAAACAACAAAGCCTGCAGAGTGCTTGGTATTGGATCTGTGAGAATCAGAATGGAGGATGGGAGCACTAGGTTACTCACCCAAGTCAGGTACATTCCTGAACTGAAAAGAAATTTGATTTCTTTGGGAACTCTTGATGCTTTAGGTTATTCATTTAAGGCAGAGAAGGGTGTTATTAAAGTTGTTAGAGGTGCATTGATCATGTTAAAGGGTGTTAGAACAAATGGCTTGTATGTGTTGTGTGGTGAAACTTTTATACCTGGAGAAGGCTACTTGTCGGAGGAATCTAGAGATAAGACCATGTTATGGCATCTTAGATTGGGACATGTAGGAGAGCAGGGGTTGATAAAACTAGCACAACATGGCTGTTTGGGGAAGGAAGTTATCAGTAGGATCAAGTTTTGTGAAAACTGTGTGTTGGGTAAATCTAGTAAGGTTAGATTTAGTAAAGGAACACATAGAACTGCTGATATACTTGAATATATACACTCTGATCTTTGGGGACCCTCTAGAACTGAATCAATAGGAGGTAGAAGGTACTTCATGACTCTTATTGATGATTACTCTAGGAGATGTTGGGTATATTTTCTGAAGCATAAGAATGAAGCAGTTGATGTTTTTAAGACCTGGAAATTGTTAGTTGAGAATCAGACTAACAAGAAAATTAAGAGGTTTAGAACTGACAATGGGCTTGAGTTTCTGGACAAGACATTATTGGATTTGTGTAAGTGTGCAGGTATTTCAAAGCATCACACAGTTCCTGGAAATCCACAACAAAATGGATTGGCTGAGAGGTACAATAGAACTATACTGGAAAGAGTGAGGTGTATGTTGTTCCAAGCTGGTTTGCCAAAGAAGTTTTGGGCTGAGGCATTGCAAACTGCCTGTTATCTGATCAATAGATGTCCGTCCTCTGCGATTGAATTCAAGACACCTATGCAGATGTGGAGTGATCATGATATGGATTACTCAAAGCTCAGAATTTTCGGATGTGCTGCTTATGCACATGTGAAGCAGGATAAACTTGCACCTAGAGCACTGAAGTGTATTTTTCTTGGGTACCCGGAAGGAGTCAAAGGATACAAACTGTGGTGTTTGGAAGAAAATCATAAGAAGATTGTCTTAAGCAGAGATGTCACCTTCAATGAAAGTCATTTTCCGTTCAAGAAAATGGGAACCTTTGAGATTGGTGAGTGTAGCAGATCTCAAGTTGAGGTGGAGCTTGAAGGTGTTGCTTCAGAAAATGGAAATGGTGCTGAAGCAGGTCAGGAGCAGACTGACAGAGCTGTTGAGGGTGACCAACAAACCACTCCTAGGAGTAGAACTGCAAGGCTTTCTAACTACCAATTAGCCAGGGATAGAGAAAGAAGAGCTGGTGCAGGAAGAAATCCAATCAGATTTGGATTTGAGGATATGGTGTCATTTGCATTCAATGTGGCTGAGGAAATTGATGAAAATGAACCAAGGTGCTTCAAGGAAGCAGTTGAGTCTGAGAACTGTGACAAGTGGATTCAGGCTATGAAGGAAGAGATGGCGTCTCTTAACAAAATGAAACATGGACCCTGGTGACAAACCTGATCATAAGAAACTAGTAAGTTGCAAGTGGATTTTCAAGAAGAAGGAGAACATATCTGGATCAGGTGAACCTAGATGGAAAGCAAGGCTAGTGGCCAGGGGTTTTTCTCAGGAAGAAGGTGTAGACTTCAATGAGATTTACTCACCTGTTGTGAAGCATAGATCAATCAGAATGCTTTTGGCCTTGGTAGCAGAGATGGACTTGGAACTTGAGCAGCTTGATGTCAAGACTGCTTTTCTGCATGGAGACTTGGATGAGTGATCTACATGACACAACCAGAGGGCTTTGAAGTGGGAAATCCTGATAAGAAGGTATGTCTGCTTAAGAAGTCTCTGTATGGTCTGAAGCAAGCTCCTAGGCAGTGGTACAGAAAGTTTGATGAGTTCATGCTAAAGGTAGGTTTCAGAGATCCAGTTATGATTGGTGTGTCTACTTCAAGAAATCTGCTGAAGGGTGTTATATTTATCTGCTTCTCTATGTTGATGATATGCTGATTGCTAGTAAACAGAAAAAGAGATAAGTAAACTGAAGTTGCAACTGAATGAGAGTTTCGAGATGAAGGATCTGGGATCAGCCAAGAAAATCCTTGGGATGGAAATTACCAGATTCAGAAAGCAAAGGAAGTTGTTTCTGTGTCAGTCTGGTTATTTGAAAAGGGTTTTGCTCAGATTTGGTTTTGAGAATGTGAAGCCAGTTAGTACTCCATTAGCAAATCATTTCAAACTAAGTGCAGATCAAGCTCCTGTTACTGAAGAGGAAATTGAATACATGAAGGGTGTTCCTTATTCCAGTGTAGTAGGGTGCTTGATGTATGCCATGGTCTGTACTAGACCTGATTTGGCAAATGCTGTGAGTTTGGTGAGTAGGTTTATGGCTAAACCTGGTAAACAACATTGGTTTGTCGTTAAATGGGTGATGAGATATCTGGCTGGGACATTTGAGAAGGGTCTGATGTTTGGGAATTCTGAAGCAGGTGGAGCTCTGGTGATGGGCTATGTTGACTCTATTTTGCAGGGAGTTTGGACACTAGAAAGTCTCAAACTGGATATGTGTTCACAATGTTTGGAACAGCTGTGAGTTGGAAGGCTTGTTTACAGTCTGTTATGGCTCTATCAACAAAGCCTGAGTATATGGCTATCACTGAGGCAAATAAGGAAGCATTGTGGATGAGAGGGGTAGTGACTGAGCTAGGACTTGTGCAAGAAAATGTTAGTATTTTCTGTGATAGTCAAGGGGCCATTCATCTCTCGAAGCATCAAGTGTTTCATGAGAGATCAAAACACATTGATGTGAGGCTGCATTTTGTGAGGAGAGTCACTGTGATAAGTGTGCCAATTCGCAAGTATTTGTACACTTCTTATGCTTGATTCTTGCTAGTTTTCGATTATTTTGTGAAGAATTTGATACTCTTTTGTGTTTTATGTAGATTTCATTCAAACTTTATTAAAGAGAGTACAAAGAACAAGATGGAGCTAAATGGATGAAAATTCAAGTCAAGTGCCAAAGAGGAGATTCTACTCTCCGGAGCAAACATCAAGTCCAACCGAGCAAGTTCCAGGAGGTAGCGAGCAGATCAAGTCAGCCGAGGAATCTGAGCCAAAGTGGCCAGAGATCACCTCGGCCGAGCAGAAATTCCCATGCAAAAACTGCTCGGCTGACTAGAGCAGGGATCACACATGAAGAGATCAAAGCAAAGCTGCTCGATCGAGGACAATTCTGCTCGGCCCAGGAGTTATCAAGGATTGATACAAGGGTGCTCAGTGATTTTTCCTCGGGCCGAGTAGAATTCTGCTCGGGCTGACCAAGAGCAAGCAGATCGAGCACAAGTTGTCTGCCGAGGAACTTCACCACGCCACATTCAAAGCTGCTCGGGCAGAGGAGAACTACCTCGGCCGAGCAGATTTTCCCCAATTATCTTGCTCGGCCGAGGTCATTTTTGCTAGGGAGAGGACTACCGAGTATATAAACTTTTAGCTCATTTCAAACTCGAGGCCTTGACTTCAAGACTCGACTCAAAACCCTAGAATTTTGATTTTTTCAAGAGCTTTTGTATGGAATTGAAGACTCTGGAGTGAAGATTAAGCATCAATACCTCCCATACTACTCTAGTTTGCAATTAATTTCATGTTTTCATACATTTCTATTGTTGTTGCTTTCATTTCTAGTATGAGTAGTGAGTAGTGATTGGTTAGGGATCCTATAGATCCCTAGGTTACATGCATGTATTTGGATGATGATTAATTTGTTATGCAATGAATTTTGATATGAATTTTGTGCATTGGCTACATCTATAATATGTTGCACATTAAGTGTTTGTTAAAATGCTTAAGAGTAATTAATTGAACATAATCAATGATATATGCAATGAAAGTTGATATTAAGTTGATTAGATAGCCTTGCATGAATAATCTACTTTGATCTTGACATGAAAGTGAGGATTGAATTAGATGACTAGTTTACTTGACCTAGGTGATGTTAACTCTTCCAATAGATTGAAAGATTGAGGAAGAGTCCATTATCTAAGGGAGTGCCAATAGATTGAAAGATTGATGTTCATAAATAAACAGTCTAATCAAATTCTATTCATTAAATGTTGCATGATTGATTGTCATCTCCATATATGTTGAAGCCTAGGGACCATAGATCCTTAATCACCTTTAGTTTGCATATTAATCTTTTGAAAATATCACAACCTCTTACCAATTCCCCCCAACTTTTTACGTTAGGCAACTCTTAAGTAGTAAAAACTAGTTGATCAATTCTTACTCATTACTAGGGATTCGACTCTAGGTCTCCTAGATTAATAAATTTTGTTTGCCGTGTTAGGACTTAAAATCTCCACTATAAAACACACGTCACACTGAGTTGGGGAAGTGAAGCTGGTGAAGATATCAACGCTGGAAAACCCAGCTGATGCTTTGACAAAGACAATACCTGCTGAGAAGTTTGAAAAATGCATAGGCATTGTTCCGAAACACTGAAGTTAATAGTGTGAGTGGAGTTTATTGGTGGTTAATGGAAGGAGAGGAGCAGATCAAGCAGTCAAGGTGGAGATTGTAATCTGGGTGCCTACTTGATCTGGTGGAAGAAGATCATTTGAAGATTGCTTGATGTCCAAGCTAGCTACAAGAGTTTGAATTTATTTGTTTTTGAGTCTCAGGGTATGTAGTTGCAAATACATAGTAGTCTGGAGTCAATGTACAAAATGTAAAGTTCAAGACAAAGCACACAGTCTGTTGTGTGCTGCGTCAGTCTGACACCTGCTGCAGCAGAGGTGTGCCTCATATTCTGTGTGTCTGCAGCAGGTGCTATAAAAGGGTCGGTCTGTCTTGTAGCTAGGCAAGTGTGAGTCCAGTATGTGAATGTCCTGCGGTGTGTGTGGTCTGTCCTGTGGAGCGTCTGAGTGGGCTGGTCCGTAGCTTAGAGAGAGAAGTGAGCGGTAGCTGGTGGTTTCCGGCTAGAGGTTTGCAGTAATCTTCGTGGTTCCTCCTCCTTGAAAACATCAATAAACTCCTGTTGGCTGGACTAGTCTGGCCACCCAGAGTGTGTATAGGAAACCAGTGTAAATCTCTTGTGTAACTAAGTACTGCTTCAGGTCTGCTTCAGGTCTGTTTCAAGGGTGTTGCAGATTGTTGTTCTGAGTTGTTTCCGGTGGATTGGGGCGTAGGCTTCTACACATCTGATATGAAAACGTAATGTTACGTGTACCATCGACTAAGTTCAAACACAGAACTATATCGGGAGGAAGCGGAGGGGGTTTTCTTAATCCAAATTCCTCAACGTAGATGTTTTCAACGTTGACCGAATGATCTTGATGCCTAGAATAGCTCAAAGGTATGTCAAAAGGCATACGAAAATTCAACTTGGCATTTTCACAAACACTTGATGTGCTAAAGTAGCTGACCATATCTCTCACATATGATGAAACCACAAGTTCAGATTCATCACATCCTCCATTTACATCATCAGGTGCAATCCCAAAAAGAGAGTCATATGAAATTACTTTTGGAGTCAACTCACTGGCCAATTCGTTTAAAACAACAGGGAAGATCTCATTCTCCACTTCTAAAACCATATTCATGTGACCATCATCAACTGAATCATTTTCATCAAAAATAATACCTGATGTGTTATTGGTTAGCTCAGGTTCAAATGACTGATCAACTGTAGACTTCATTTGGTCCTTCATCACACCAATGTCACTCAAAACTTCATTTAAAGAATCATAATGTGAATTATCTGCGTCTGAATGAGATGTCTGCTCTTCCGCTGAAACAATAATAGAAGAGTTTGGACATGAGTATGACTTATGCTTTGAGGGATTAGAAACATACACTGAGTTTCGATCTATCATTTTAGTTAGGAGTTGTTTCATTTATTCAATCATGTTGGAAATCGATTCTAGCTCCTTTGCTGGATATTCAGGTTTGTCTGGTGGCTTGAAACGTATCTTTAAGTCTCTCACAAAGTCTCCCCAAGACCCTAACTGAAACCAACGAAACCAAATCTCTCTATGCCATTGATGATACCACTTTAATGCTTCCCCGAACAAATAAAGTTGCAATCGTCAGTTTCTGATGTTTCGATGTCTGGTATCGATTGAAGAAGCATTCTAGATGATAGATCCACCATTCCACATACTCGCCACAAAAGTAAAGGATCTCGGATCGTAGATGGAAATTTCCGAAGGGGCTGTTAGGGTGTGACACCACTGTTTATTTTTGTTCAAATCTCTCGATAAAGAAGCACCAATTGATACGAACCAAATCGGTTGTATCGGATTAGAGGAATAGATGAAAGGGGTGAGATATCAGAAGAGATTGAGATGAGATAATGATGAAGATGAGTTTAGGGTTTGAAGGGGATTTAGGGTTTACAGGGAAGAAGAAGATGATAAAACTGATAATTCATTTCTTACTCAATCCAAATACGTCTAGAGTTACATATAGGTGATAATTCATATTTCCTAAATTACCATTCACTCCTTAATGTTCCTGCACATTAGAATACGTAACAAAAGCTACACACTTTCGCATCATTGCTCAATTATAAAATGAGATTACTCCCTAGTTGTGGGTCGGGCATCTTGGGGTGGGGAAGCTTGGCAGGTTTCAGTTTGTTTTTCAAGTCCAGACTCTAGAGCTTAATGCTGAATCTCAAATGAACATGGTTGCATGCAGCAGTTCATTTGCCTTTCCGTGATTTGAAAATTTAAGCATACAAGTAGAAATTGGAAAATTGTCAGTTGCTTTCCCTTTAATCGAACTCAGGTGAAAGAGCCACCCGTGAAAGAATTGAATGACATAAAATGCTCAAGAAAGAACACAAATAAATTCATGACTTGAAAAGTAGGCTAACCTAACTAACAGATCTTCAAATAAAGGTGATTACCGATATCTCAATCCTTTGAAATTCGAACTACTATCCCAGTTGCTGTTTGTGCAGTTTTGAGGAGTCCAGACCCAATGAGGTCACGGATGTGAAACCTCATGTCCAGTGGAGAATAACGAAGTCGTTTCTTCTCTAATGCAGCCAGCATTATTTCCTTGTACTTTGTACGCTTTAGAAGGGACATGAGTTCTTTTCTTCCCTGTGCCACGATAAGAAGTAGCAGACATCAGAATGCCAGGCTGCCACCATACGTAAATGTCGATAATACCATAAAGGATTTCGAGTTCCCAAGAAAATAGCCATACATTACAGCTAATAGCCACTTATCGACTACCATATCAAATAAAGAAGAAAATTTTAAGAGCATCAAGCCTCCGTCATACCGAAATGCATATCTCATCTTAAAATTATGTGACAGCAATTTAGAGAGAACGAGCAAATACCTGAGACAGGCCTTTCAAAACAGAACCAATATTTGGAATGGCAAACCAAAAAATGTTTGGATCAATGAGCTTCCTTGTCTGGAATAAATGTTGCAATATTAGGATATGGAGTCCTTTTACAAGTAATTAAGGACTTGCACAAGAGACAGAAGTAGCTCAACTTAGCTTACAAGAAGACCAGCACTGATTAATAGTGAGATGCTCTCATCATTCACCGGTCCTCCACTTGATAAGAGTGATAACTGTAGCGTGACAATCCATAGGAAGATACATGAAAAAATCACCAGTCATGTTAGCTCTAACTGTATGTTATCAAACTCAGCAACTTGTGTTTTTTGAGGTGAACAGAGTTCGCAATCAATTAAAGTTACAATGACGGATAATTGTAAATGCACTTACAAGCTCATCGTGACCAATGCTAGGTTCTTGCTTGAAATAAACGACATGAGTTTCGAACCAGTTAAACACTTTGATCTTGTTGTTGCTGGTGCGTCTGAAGGAGTGTGTGGCCTTCTTGCACCGGTGCTCTCCAAGGACGGGTCCCTAGAGTGCTTCTGCTGCTGCTTCCGGGATTGATCAAATGGCAACTTGATATCGGTTTGAATCGTGTATTCACTTTCCGAAATCAGTATTTCGCCCCTTTCAAAAGCCTTAGGGTTACACGAAATCTGAAGTGAGATAAGACAAACCAGCCAACACCGATCAAGGCTCTTGGATCGAATGTTGATTACGTTTATTTAGTCTTCTGTTGTGTATAACTCAACACCTCTCTGCTCTTAGCATCTTACCCACTAAATTCAGTCATTCTCAATATATATATCAAGGTCTTTGCAGTTACCCAAAACTGCCACGCTCAGCAGTTACACGTGGGGACAGATCCCATAACCGTTCAACGGTTACACCCACTTGTTCAATAGTTACATAAACTGTTCAGCAGTTATCAAACTGTCACATCCTGAGAATGACACGTGTCGACCTGCAGTTGGTACATGAGGACCCATCCCTTGAGGCAAGAGACCCGTCCGTAGGACCCGTCCCTCGAGGCAAGAGACTCGTCCGTAGGACCCGTCCCTTGAGGCAAGAGACCCGTCCGTCATCCAAGCAGACTATGACACATGGGGACGCGTCCGTCGGTACATGAGGACCCGTCCCTTAAAGCAAGGGACCCGTCCTCATCCAAACAAACTATGACTTACACATTGGTGTATGCATTAGTTCATGTACCAATCATCTATCATGCATGGTCATACATGATATATGATAACTTACTGAGGAATGGTCCTCTTCACTTATCCAACTTGCATTTGAGTACCCTTCCACAACAAAGGGACTGCCAGTGTACATAAGAGCATAATCAAGTGTTCCCTTAAGGTACTTCAACACTCTATGTACCTCGTCCCAATGATGAACGCCAGGGTTGCTAGTAAATCTACAGGGTTGCTAGTAAATCTCACAGTTTTCATGTTAGTCATGATGTGATTTTTCATGAGGAAATTTTCCCTTTTACAAAACGTTCACACACACTTCCATCTGATTTTTCACCTCATCCAGATTTTCTGGTTGATGAACCTTCATCTACCCATACAACCTCACCAAATACAAGTCCACAAATAAATTCCCCTGAGCCCACCCAACATATTCAAAATCCTCAGCCTACCCAAATTACCCAGCCCATTCAACCTATCAGAAAATCATTTAGAACACACAAACCTCCTCCAAAATTAAATGACTACATTTGCAACCATATTACTTCCTCCACTACAAAATATCCAATGGTTTCATACCTGAATTATTCAGGTTGTTCTCCA
>QZGG01006019.1:0-15850 GCA_006409495.1 Sedum album
TTACAGACACGCAGTTGATTTGTACATACTACTACGACTACGACTACGACTAGCATGAGTAAGGGTTATGTCACTGGACGAGGGTCAGCCTTTTCTATGAAGGATATATTTGGTAAACATTATGCATCTAGCTGTGCTGGTTGGGCAACGGTAACTGCTGCAGCGGGTGCTGGAGCCTTGTCCTGAGGACCCTGCTAAGAAAACACCAAATCAATTAGATCACGCACATATATCAGCAAGTGAAACAATGCAGGTTGCAGAATACAGGTTTCCACAAAAAATTAAATTGTCAAAGTATTAATTTAAGAGATGAGAAAAGTACCAGAGCCGAACGCACTTCCCTCCTGACATTCTTCCTTTTTCGGCTGGCCTTATTCTTAGCCCTCTTAGCTTCAAACTGGTCAGCCAAAGTCTTTTCTCTTGCTTTCTCAGCCCTGGCCTTCTGAATAGTCTCCATGAGCACATGCCTTTTCTTGATAGCATTATACTTAACCTTCATGAACATGTCATAATACATGTGTTTGTCAATCTTGTTACTCATACGGTACTTGCGCAGAATACGTCTCAGAACTCCCTTCCTTCTCATCCACAGAACTCCCTTCCTTCTCATCCGCAGCACCTTTTTCGGCAGCTCTTCTTTGCCCTTTTCTTCAACCTCTTGTTTAAACTGGAGCAATAAGCCTTTGCACGCCGATACTATGTCTTCACAATCAGAATCCAAGCAGTAAAATGGTATATGAATTGTTTTATTAGCTTGAAGATTTTCAGCAATAGTAGGAACATGGTATTTCTTGGTGGCCAGGTACTTTTCTGATTGGAGTTGTAGCTTGACCAGCTCAGCTAATAAACTCCTATAACTGACCAGAGAATGTTGTAATGTTTCAGCCTCCTTTTTCAGCAATTTTTTTTCTTGCATGTCCAATGCTTCCAAACCTTGGCTTCTTATTCCCATCAAATCATTGTTTTTCTGATTGATCATATGTTGAAGAGCATGGATTTGATCTAAACGCCCTATGAAGAGGGCATCGGCATCCATAGCATCCAGATCTAAATAATATGATATAAAAATCAACAAAGAATCCTTGAAATTGCAAATTTATAACCTAAATTCAACAAACTAACTAACAAGAACATCAGAACAAACTAACAAGAACATCAGAACAAACTAAATCAATCATAACAAACTAAAATTAAATCACTGAAACTGAAATCTTTGTAACCTAATTGTAACCTAAATAAAATCAAGAATACCTTAACAAACTTACAAGAATCACAACTTACATAACATAGAATGATGAAAAATTCAATAAACGAAAGTAGATGAATGAAGCCGCCCTCAAAAATCCTGATTTTCGATTACAAATCGGAATTCACATTGTGATTGAATCAATTTAGATTATGACAAATTCAGTAAACAAAAATACCTCTAATCGGAAGAAAATCGCACTTCACGCTGTTCGAATCTTGAGTCATTTCGGAATATTGCTGGAGAAATCGCTTGAGAACTTTTCGGAATTGACCTAATCTGGAGTTTTAATGTTCGCGCCTGAGCGTCCTCAAACGACATGCAGCATCGCGTCAGTCAAAACGCATGCTTGTATCGTCGTTCTGTTAAACATCAAAAACGGCGATTTTGAATCGTATGGTTTTTCAACCAAATTGCATTTTTAAATCAGAAAACACTGAAAGTTAATAGAAAATCATTAAAACAATTTCTTAAAAAGCAGTTTTCGATTGGGCCAGGCCCAATAAAGGCTTGGCCCATTAAGACTGAATACCGGCCCAGTATGATTCGAGCTCAATCAAACCACTGCCCGGCTGTTCGCCAATTACGGTTTTATGCGTTTCTCTTCCAGGATTTCACTTCGCTTTGATATTGTTTTAAGGGCAAATTATCGAAAACCACCATAAATATGAGTTTTTTTTCAGAAACAACCCATATTTTTGGAAATTATAAAGTCACACCCATATGTTTATAAAATTTGTCAGAAACCACCCATATGTTTAAATTTAATCGAAATATTAAAAAAATGATAAAAAAACTTGGAAAAAATACGATAAAAGTATATAATTAATTAAAAAAATCATTAAAAAATATTTGATGCTAAAAAATTTAAAACATTAAAAAATACATATTTAATTAATTAACCGAAGGGTAAATTGTCGAAAATCATAAAAAGAAACTTTTTAAAAACGCTAAAAATGCATATATAATTAAAAAAGAGAGTGGATCAAATGAAAAGTACTAGTTTGGTTATAAAATGTAAACAAATCTAAACCACCCATTAGATTTCAATCAACGGTTATAATTAAAGAATATTAATTAATCCAAAAAATTACAAAAGGGCAATAATGGAAATACACTGCATAATATATTTTTCAAATATACTCATTAATATCAATCCCTTATTTTAAGGAACCGACATTTAATTTTATGATAAGGAAAATCTACATTCAATTTTTTTGACGTGAAGATGGTTTTAATTTTTAAAGTTACGTGAAAAAACTATTAAACATTTTTCTTATCAATTTCAAGTATTCAATTAGTGATTTACAATACCAACCACTTTCTGCTATATAATATGATTCATGATTTGGTAGGATATGATTCATGATTTGGTAGGATATGATTCATGAATCATATGATAGCAAATTATGAATCATGTCGGAGCAAATCATGACTAGATGCTATGATTCAAAAGTTATACTATGTTATACAGTATGGTCGTCAGTTGTGAGGGTTAAGGCCAAAATTTGCGCAATTTAAGTTTGTAATAGTGTATGACTCATAAATCATATTATAGCAAGTTATGAATCATAGTATAGCAAATTATGAATCATAGTATGACAAATTATGAATCATAGTATAGCAAATTAAGAATACGTGTAATTTATTAAATCAAAACATGTGTTTTGTAAAAAAGGTTGAAGTTTTTTTTAGATTCAATATTTGATATTGTATGATTCAAGAATCGTGCGGGGTCAAATCATGAACCGTTGCTTTCAACATTTATGATTCATTATATGATACCTTATGATTCATGAATCATGCGACATCAAATGTTGAACCTTTGTTCTAATAGTTGGTCCATAGTTCTAATGTTTTAATTTAATTAACCTGCAATATGCAAGCCAAATTGAAGAGCTTCTCCACTACAACGGATTTGTGATGTCAGCAAAGGTGGAAGGGGAAGGAAAGTGCAGCAAGCCTAAGGTGGAAGTGGGAATTCAGCACGTGACGTGCACAGAGGACGCTCCGGCATATGTCGCCTAAGCAGCAGCTTTGGATTTGAGCATGGACGCATGTAAGTTGTTTTCTCAGAAGTTGAGGAAGGAGCTTTGCCAGAATCAGGAAGAGCTGTTCCGATGACGATTGATATCATTGTTCTTGTTTTCTATTCTGAGTTTGAAGTTTGAGAAGTGTGGTGTGTGGGTAGGTTTTTGTTCAAAACCGAAAACAAAGATATGGGGAGAACGAGATTTTCGGAAACAAAGATCAAAACCGTATGATTCTTGATTTTTTTTGGACTAATTTACCCTTTCTAAGTTTTTGAAATAATAATGTCATATTTAATGTTTCATTTAATTGTATTTCGACCCCCGAATTAATAACCGTCCGATATGATTATTCAACGATTCAGATCTGTTTGTATTTTATAACTCAAAGATGCTTTTTACTTGATCCTTACTCATTAAAAAATCATAAAAAACTTTGAAAAATAAGGATACTAAATAAAAAATAAAAATAAAATTGAAATGAAGTACAATACTTTTTATTCATATGGAATGTATTAAATGTGAAAACTAAATCTATACAAAATGCGATGTCTTGCAAATTTATAAAATTTTGAAGTTTTTTTATTTTTATGGTGCCACTATTAATTATGTGTTACATGGTATCACATTTGTAATTTTTAAGACACCATATTTTTGTATAAATTTAGTTTTCTCATTTATATCAAAATTATAACTTTGAATAGAAGAATTTTAATTTGCATGTGTAGTTATAATTATATTGAATAAATAATAGTGTGTTATAAGGTTACACTTATTACATACGCCACTTAGCGCATACAAATATAAATTTTGATACATTTTTACATATACAGCATAAAAACACAAATTTTATTGCATATAGATATTAAGATTTTTTTAAACTTTAATGGAGCAATAATGGTTGACGGTAAATTTTTGTAATTTTCAAGACACCATATTTTTGTATAAATTTAATTTCACATTTGTATACATATCATATGAATACATTTCAAAATTTTATTTCAAATTTTTATTTAGTTAATATCCTGATTTTTTAATGATTTTTGTTAATTAATTATGTGTATTTTTTGTATTTTTTTAAGTTTTTTTATTAATATTTCAATTATATTTAAACATATGGGTGGTTTCTGACAAATTTTATAAACATATGAGTGTGACTGTATAATTTCCAAAGATAAGGGTGGTTTTTGGAAAAAACTCATATTTATGGGTGGTTTCCGGTAATTTACCCTTACTTATTAGCTAAGGTCTTTCAATATTTACTGCGTCTCAAAGCACCAAGATGGAATTGAAAAAATCGTGGGTTTCAGTAATGCATCAAGATCATAAAGATTTTGCAGCCAGAAAGAATGAAAAAGTGAAGTCTTCCAAGTAACAGCAGCGTGTTAGGCCAATGTGGCATATCAGAGAGCACATGGCTTTCCTTATCAGGAACCTTCAATTTTATGGAATCCAGGTTGGCCTTTCAAATATTTAATTATATGTATATTTTTATATAGCTAGTGTCCAACACTCATTTGGTCATCTTTAATTCAGGTTGGCCATCTTTTGGTCTAAAATCTAAATCACATATCAGCAAATTATAAATGTAAATTATTTTTATAACTTAATAAAACAATTACATATGAGAGCATGAATTAAAAAATAATGAATTATAAACTGATTTCCTATTTTATTTAACACAAAAACAAACCTGAATAGTAAACAACAAATCCAAAACTATACTGAAACTTTATAAATAATAATACTATCTTGACACCCTCAGGCAACTATTTCTATGGCGATTTCATTACGACTCCTCCTGCATAACTTCTTTGCCTTTTTTTCCAAAGCTTGGAGTAAGCTTGGTGACACTGGGTATAAAAAACTACAGTATTCTTTCAGTCCGGGATTTAAATACACTTTCACAGTCAACTTTTTCAGCTGAGGTGCCTTTCTGATAATAAACTTTACGATTTCTTCGTCCAATATTTTTCCTTTGTCACCAGACAACTCCAACGTCTTCAGTTTTTCGCACCATTTGTCAGCTTTGCGCCATCCCTGTATAGATAAGAGACTTATGTGTCCACATCAGCAAAATATGCATATGAAACTTAAATGTATAATAACTAGTTTCAGGAATCTTGCCTCGGATCTTTGGTCTATATAGCTGCGGCAGCAATCCCATATCTGTGACAAGGCCATAAATTCATTACAGAAGAATTAACCACAAAACAGTTGCGCATCTAGTTGCACAAAATAATGTAACAAAAACATTACTACTTTATTACCGTGAGTGAAAAGGTTTCTAACAACGGGCAAGCCTTGATCAAACTTATAATTTGTTGAAAGGGAGAGTGGAAGATCGAACAAAATGATATCTTCAGATACTTGAGATTAACCAGCTCTGTTAATTGACTCGCACGCAGACTTGTAGGCTAGTAATTATTTGGCACGTCGAAACAAAATCAAAACAAGATGAGGTAAGTATTTACCTTTAAAATATAAGAAGGAAAAACAGGTACCTCTCTTATAAACAGCCCAAGCCTTTCCAACTGGGGAAAGTAACTCCGAAAGTGCTCAAGGTCTTGCATTAACCTTTCCTCATAATATAGACCACTACAAATAGTCAAATCAGTCAGCATGGGCACATCAATTTGGAGGGGGTCAAATTTACGTGATCTAAAATTTAAGCTTGTGAGCCGAGGAGCACAAAGGTTGGTAAGCACATAGCCTTCACTTGATAGAATTTCCAATCGCCTCAACGGAAGAGAAGGCGGGTGGCCAGAAATATCCAAGTGTTGGCAAGTTCCAGGCATCTGCAATGCTAAATCTTCAAGGAGAGGACAATTTGAGATAATGAAGCATACAAAATCTTGACTAACATTGACACACGATAAAAAGAGAGACTTCAAACATTTAATGTTAGTTAGTCCTAACGGAGCTCTGAGCCATGTGTTTTCGGAGAGTTTATACTGGTTTATGACTCCTACATTCCTCATGTAACCGCTGAATTCAAGATGAAGATGTTCAAGAGGGTTGGAGGCAGCAAAATTGATCCATTGGTCAATGTGGTTAGTGTGACTGTTGTCCAGTTGGTAAAACAATTTAAGTTGTTTAACTCCTCCTGCAGGTACTTGATTTAAGATAGAGTTGACCCATGCAGCATACCAGTCCAAACTTGAATATAACTGGCCCTTAGGCAGTATAGAAGTGGCATCAAATTCCAAACAGGAGATGTTGCGCCACAGATATCTCCATCTGCGACTTAGAACAGATGTGCGTGCTATTTCAGCTAAGTTGGGGAGAAGGGAGATTATAAGAATCAAAACATCGTCCGGAAGCTGCTCAATTACATCTGTTTCTCGAAAGCAGAGTCTTTTTCCGTTCATAGCGCGTAAGTCCGGCTATAAAAGACGAACAAGAGAAAAAAAATATCATCTTGGCAACAGATAAAACATCTAACATGTGAAACAACCGATTCCAACAACAACATCCTATTAAAAATAGGTAAACAGGTGATGGATCTGACCTTAGATTCACAGACGGGAGCAAGGTTGTCAGATGGCTGATTCTTCTTCAGATGTAAACTGCATAAGTTAGGTCTACTGCTAAATTGCTTTTTAGTAATATGCTGCTAAATTAAATACTTATTTGTTTCATTATAATCTCTAACTTTCCAGTTCCTTAATAAAATTAAATTTTAATAATATAATTATTTAAATAAATAAAGTAATTGACAACATTCTCAGCAACGTGGCAATGCAAAGATACTACACTTTGGCCACCAATCAACACTAGCAGGTGAAAAACCACTACTTAGCAAGGCCATTATCTTCTTTCAAGGACAAAGGTCTGACCCAAGGATGCATTTCTTGGTTGTATGCGCCTCAAGTAAATATTTACTTGAGGATCTGCAGGTTGAGATGCTTAGTATTAGCAACTCGCTCTCCTGTATTCAAGGGGCCCAGCTCTTTGGACCAAAATCCGGAATGCATCAAGGTGGAAGATATGGAGGCTTTGGTTCAGTTTTACTGCAAATACGGCAGTAAAAATCATAAGAAATAAACATTATGCATCTACAGTAAACTTATGATGCTTGCCTAGAACTTTCATCTATGTAATATGATCAAATGTAAGAATCGTGCTAATAGTTCATTTACTGGTTGAAAATGTCTATTTCTTCACTTGCTGTCTGTGGATGAATTGGCATTGGTGACTAGGAGCATTAGTTACAGACACGCAGTTGATTTGTACATACTACTACGACTACGACTACGACTAGCATGAGTAAGGGTTATGTCACTGGACGAGGGTCAGCCTTTTCTATGAAGGATATATTTTGGTAAACATTATGCATCTAGCTGTGCTGGTTGGGCAACGGTAACTGCTGCAGCGGGTGCTGGAGCCTTGTCCTGAGGACCCTGCTAAGAAAACACCAAATCAATTAGATCACGCACATATATCAGCAAGTGAAACAATGCAGGTTGCAGAATACAGGTTTCCACAAAAAATTAAATTGTCAAAGTATTAATTTAAGAGATGAGAAAAGTACCAGAGCCGAACGCACTTCCCTCCTGACATTCTTCCTTTTTCGGCTGGCCTTATTCTTAGCCCTCTTAGCTTCAAACTGGTCAGCCAAAGTCTTTTCTCTTGCTTTCTCAGCCCTGGCCTTCTGAATAGTCTCCATGAGCACATGCCTTTTCTTGATAGCATTATACTTAACCTTCATGAACATGTCATAATACATGTGTTTGTCAATCTTGTTACTCATACGGTACTTGCGCAGAATACGTCTCAGAACTCCCTTCCTTCTCATCCACAGAACTCCCTTCCTTCTCATCCGCAGCACCTTTTTCGGCAGCTCTTCTTTGCCCTTTTCTTCAACCTCTTGTTTAAACTGGAGCAATAAGCCTTTGCACGCCGATACTATGTCTTCACAATCAGAATCCAAGCAGTAAAATGGTATATGAATTGTTTTATTAGCTTGAAGATTTTCAGCAATAGTAGGAACATGGTATTTCTTGGTGGCCAGGTACTTTTCTGATTGGAGTTGTAGCTTGACCAGCTCAGCTAATAAACTCCTATAACTGACCAGAGAATGTTGTAATGTTTCAGCCTCCTTTTTCAGCAATTTTTTTTCTTGCATGTCCAATGCTTCCAAACCTTGGCTTCTTATTCCCATCAAATCATTGTTTTTCTGATTGATCATATGTTGAAGAGCATGGATTTGATCTAAACGCCCTATGAAGAGGGCATCGGCATCCATAGCATCCAGATCTAAATAATATGATATAAAAATCAACAAAGAATCCTTGAAATTGCAAATTTATAACCTAAATTCAACAAACTAACTAACAAGAACATCAGAACAAACTAACAAGAACATCAGAACAAACTAAATCAATCATAACAAACTAAAATTAAATCACTGAAACTGAAATCTTTGTAACCTAATTGTAACCTAAATAAAATCAAGAATACCTTAACAAACTTACAAGAATCACAACTTACATAACATAGAATGATGAAAAATTCAATAAACGAAAGTAGATGAATGAAGCCGCCCTCAAATCCTGATTCTTCGATTCACAAATCGGAATTCACATTGTGATTGAATCAATTTAGATTATGACAAATTCAGTAAACAAAAATACCTCTAATCGGAAGAAAATCGCACTTCACGCTGTTCGAATCTTGAGTCATTTCGGAATATTGCTGGAGAAATCGCTTGAGAACTTTTCGGAATTGACCTAATCTGGAGTTTTAATGTTCGCGCCTGAGCGTCCTCAAACGACATGCAGCATCGCGTCAGTCAAAACGCATGCTTGTATCGTCGTTCTGTTAAACATCTTTTTTTTTTTTTTTTGATAGCGGTTCTGTTAAACATCAAAAACGGCGATTTTGAATCGTATGGTTTTTCAACCAAATTGCATTTTTAAATCAGAAAACACTGAAAGTTAATAGAAAATCATTAAAACAATTTCTTAAAAAGCAGTTTTCGATTGGGCCAGGCCCAATAAAGGCTTGGCCCATTAAGACTGAATACCGGCCCAGTATGATTCGAGCTCAATCAAACCACTGCCCGGCTGTTCGCCAATTACGGTTTTATGCGTTTCTCTTCCAGGATTTCACTTCGCTTTGATATTGTTTTAAGGGCAAATTATCGAAAACCACCATAAATATGAGTTTTTTTTTCAGAAACAACCATATTTTTGGAAATTATAAAGTCACACCCATATGTTTATAAAATTTGTCAGAAACCACCCATATGTTTAAATTTAATCGAAATATTAAAAAAAATGATAAAAAAACTTGGAAAAAATACGATAAAAGTATATAATTAATTAAAAAAATCATTAAAAAATATTTGATGCTAAAAAAATTTAAAACATTAAAAAATACATATTTAATTAATTAACCGAAGGGTAAATTGTCGAAAATCATAAAAAGAAACTTTTTAAAAACGCTAAAAATGCATATATAATTAAAAAAGAGAGTGGATCAAATGAAAAGTACTAGTTTGGTTATAAAATGTAAACAAATCTAAACCACCCATTAGATTTCAATCAACGGTTATAATTAAAGAATATTAATTAATCAAAAAATTACAAAAGGGCAATAATGGAAATACACTGCATAATATATTTTTCAAATATACTCATTAATATCAATCCCTTATTTTAAGGAACCGACATTTAATTTTATGATAAGGAAAATCTACATTCAATTTTTTTGACGTGAAGATGGTTTAATTTTTTAAAGTTACGTGAAAAAACTATTAAACATTTTTCTTATCAATTTCAAGTATTCAATTAGTGATTTACAATACCAACCACTTTCTGCTATATAATATGATTCATGATTTGGTAGGATATGATTCATGATTTGGTAGGATATGATTCATGAATCATATGATAGCAAATTATGAATCATGTCGGAGCAAATCATGACTAGATGCTATGATTCAAAAGTTATACTATGTTATACAGTATGGTCGTCAGTTGTGAGGGTTAAGGCCAAAATTTGCGCAATTTAAGTTTGTAATAGTGTATGACTCATAAATCATATTATAGCAAGTTATGAATCATAGTATAGCAAATTATGAATCATAGTATGACAAATTATGAATCATAGTATAGCAAATTAAGAATACGTGTAATTTATTAAATCAAAACATGTGTTTTGTAAAAAAGGTTGAAGTTTTTTTTAGATTCAATATTTGATATTGTATGATTCAAGAATCGTGCGGGGTCAAATCATGAACCGTTGCTTTCAACATTTATGATTCATTATATGATACCTTATGATTCATGAATCATGCGACATCAAATGTTGAACCTTTGTTCTAATAGTTGGTCCATAGTTCTAATGTTTTAATTTAATTAACCTGCAATATGCAAGCCAAATTGAAGAGCTTCTCCACTACAACGGATTTGTGATGTCAGCAAAGGTGGAAGGGGAAGGAAAGTGCAGCAAGCCTAAGGTGGAAGTGGGAATTCAGCACGTGACGTGCACAGAGGACGCTCCGGCATATGTCGCCTAAGCAGCAGCTTTGGATTTGAGCATGGACGCATGTAAGTTGTTTTCTCAGAAGTTGAGGAAGGAGCTTTGCCAGAATCAGGAAGAGCTGTTCCGATGACGATTGATATCATTGTTCTTGTTTTCTATTCTGAGTTTGAAGTTTGAGAAGTGTGGTGTGTGGGTAGGTTTTTGTTCAAAACCGAAAACAAAGATATGGGGAGAACGAGATTTTCGGAAACAAAGATCAAAACCGTATGATTCTTGATTTTTTTTGGACTAATTTACCCTTTCTAAGTTTTTGAAATAATAATGTCATATTTAATGTTTCATTTAATTGTATTTCGACCCCCGAATTAATAACCGTCCGATATGATTATTCAACGATTCAGATCTGTTTGTATTTTATAACTCAAAGATGCTTTTTACTTGATCCTTACTCATTAAAAAATCATAAAAAACTTTGAAAAATAAGGATACTAAATAAAAAATAAAAATAAAATTGAAATGAAGTACAATACTTTTTATTCATATGGAATGTATTAAATGTGAAAACTAAATCTATACAAAATGCGATGTCTTGCAAATTTATAAAATTTTGAAGTTTTTTTATTTTTATGGTGCCACTATTAATTATGTGTTACATGGTATCACATTTGTAATTTTTAAGACACCATATTTTTGTATAAATTTAGTTTTCTCATTTATATCAAAATTATAACTTTGAATAGAAGAATTTTAATTTGCATGTGTAGTTATAATTATATTGAATAAATAATAGTGTGTTATACGGTTACACTTATTACATACGCCACTTAGCGCATACAAATATAAATTTTGATACATTTTTACATATACAGCATAAAAACACAAATTTTATTGCATATAGATATTAAGATTTTTTTAAACTTTAATGGAGCAATAATGGTTGACGGTAAATTTTTGTAATTTTCAAGACACCATATTTTTGTATAAATTTAATTTCACATTTGTATACATATCATATGAATACATTTCAAAATTTTATTTCAAATTTTTATTTAGTTAATATCCTGATTTTTTAATGATTTTTGTTAATTAATTATGTGTATTTTTTGTATTTTTTTAAGTTTTTTTATTAATATTTCAATTATATTTAAACATATGGGTGGTTTCTGACAAATTTTATAAACATATGAGTGTGACTGTATAATTTCCAAAGATAAGGGTGGTTTTTGGAAAAAACTCATATTTATGGGTGGTTTCCGGTAATTTACCCTTACTTATTAGCTAAGGTCTTTCAATATTTACTGCGTCTCAAAGCACCAAGATGGAATTGAAAAAATCGTGGGTTTCAGTAATGCATCAAGATCATAAAGATTTTGCAGCCAGAAAGAATGAAAAAGTGAAGTCTTCCAAGTAACAGCAGCGTGTTAGGCCAATGTGGCATATCAGAGAGCACATGGCTTTCCTTATCAGGAACCTTCAATTTTATGGAATCCAGGTTGGCCTTTCAAATATTTAATTATATGTATATTTTTATATAGCTAGTGTCCAACACTCATTTGGTCATCTTTAATTCAGGTTGGCCATCTTTTGGTCTAAAATCTAAATCACATATCAGCAAATTATAAATGTAAATTATTTTTATAACTTAATAAAACAATTACATATGAGAGCATGAATTAAAAAATAATGAATTATAAACTGATTTCCTATTTTATTTAACACAAAAACAAACCTGAATAGTAAACAACAAATCCAAAACTATACTGAAACTTTATAAATAATAATACTATCTTGACACCCTCAGGCAACTATTTCTATGGCGATTTCATTACGACTCCTCCTGCATAACTTCAACATTTATAAAACATGTTCAACATTCAGAAAACATGTTCAGAACATCGGAATGCGCAAGTTACAAAACTTGTGACGAACTCATCTATGCCTAAGATGAGGGGGAGCTTCACGTGACTGCACTCTTTTTCCCTTACTATGGTTTTTATCCCACTGGGTTTTTCCAAGTAAGGTTTTTAACGAGGCAGTATAAAACAAGACTAAGCATCCCAAAAGGGGGAGTGTTATGAATAGGTTTAGTTTGGCAAGCTTAGTCAAAATTACTATTCACCGAACCACTTAGTTGAACTAAGTGCCTACATTGTTGACAAAGGTTGTGTAAAACTTCTATAAATAAGAGCACTTAGCAAAGGGAAAACTCACCCCTATGCCTTCAACTTCACTTCCTACATCTTTCTACATTTCAGTATATTTGGTTCGGTTTTTAGTCTCGAAGAATTGCTAGCATTCTATCTAAGAAAGGCAAAAGTTATACTGAATTTATAACATTATGTATATTTTATATAGCTAGTGTCCAACACTCATTTGGTCAACATTAATTCAGGTTGGCCATCTTTTGGTCTAAATCACATATCAGCAAATTATAAATGTAAATTATTTTTATAACTTAATAAAAACAATTAAATATGAGAGCATGAATTAAAAAATAATAAATTATAAACTGATTTCCTATTTTATTTAACACAAAAACAAACCTGAATAGTAAACAACAAATCCAAAACTATACTTCACTTTCCAAGTGTAAACTGAAAACTTTATAAATAATAATACTATCTTGACACCCTCAGGCAACTATTTCTATGGCGATTTCATTACGACTCCTCCTGCATAACTTCTTTGCCTTTTTTTCCAAAGCTTGGAGTAAGCTTGGTGACACTGGGTATAAAAAACTACAGTATTCTTTCAGTCCGGGATTTAAATACACTTTCACAGTCAACTTTTTCAGCTGAGGTGCCTTTCTGATAATAAACTTTACGATTTCTTCGTCCAATATTTTTCCTTTGTCACCAGACAACTCCAACGTCTTCAGTTTTTCGCACCATTTGTCAGCTTTGCGCCATCCCTGTATAGATAAGAGACTTATGTGTCCACATCAGCAAAATATGCATATGAAACTTAAATGTATAATAACTAGTTTCAGGAATCTTGCCTCGGATCTTTGGTCTATATAGCTGCGGCAGCAATCCCATATCTGTGACAAGGCCATAAATTCATTACAGAAGAATTAACCACAAAACAGTTGCGCATCTAGTTGCACAAAATAATGTAACAAAAACATTACTACACTTTATTACCGTGAGTGAAAAGGTTTCTAACAACGGGCAAGCCTTGATCAAACTTATAATTTGTTGAAAGGGAGAGTGGAAGATCGAACAAAATGATATCTTCAGATACTTGAGATTAACCAGCTCTGTTAATTGACTCGCACGCAGACTTGTAGGCTAGTAATTATTTGGCACGTCGAAACAAAATCAAAACAAGATGAGGTAAGTATTTACCTTCAAAATATAAGAAGGAAAAACAGGTACCTCTCTTATAAACAGCCCAAGCCTTTCCAACTGGGGAAAGTAACTCCGAAAGTGCTCAAGGTCTTGCATTAACCTTTCCTCATAATATAGACCACTACAAATAGTCAAATCAGTCAGCATGGGCACATCAATTTGGAGGGGGTCAAATTTACGTGATCTAAAATTTAAGCTTGTGAGCCGAGGAGCACAAAGGTTGGTAAGCACATAGCCTTCACTTGATAGAATTTCCAATCGCCTCAACGGAAGAGAAGGCGGGTGGCCAGAAATATCCAAGTGTTGGCAAGTTCCAGGCATCTGCAATGCTAAATCTTCAAGGAGAGGACAATTTGAGATAATGAAGCATACAAAATCTTGACTAACATTGACACACGATAAAAAGAGAGACTTCAAACATTTAATGTTAGTTAGTCCTAACGGAGCTCTGAGCCATGTGTTTTCGGAGAGTTTATACTGGTTTATGACTCCTACATTCCTCATGTAACCGCTGAATTCAAGATGAAGATGTTCAAGAGGGTTGGAGGCAGCAAAATTGATCCATTGGTCAATGTGGTTAGTGTGACTGTTGTCCAGTTGGTAAAACAATTTAAGTTGTTTAACTCCTCCTGCAGGTACTTGATTTAAGATAGAGTTGACCCATGCAGCATACCAGTCCAAACTTGAATATAACTGGCCCTTAGGCAGTATAGAAGTGGCATCAAATTCCAAACAGGAGATGTTGCGCCACAGATATCTCCATCTGCGACTTAGAACAGATGTGCGTGCTATTTCAGCTAAGTTGGGGAGAAGGGAGATTATAAGAATCAAAACATCGTCCGGAAGCTGCTCAATTACATCTGTTTCTCGAAAGCAGAGTCTTTTTCCGTTCATAGCGCGTAAGTCCGGCTATAAAAGACGAACAAGAGAAAAAAATATCATCTTGGCAACAGATAAAACATCTAACATGTGAAACAACCGATTCCAACAACAACATCCTATTAAAAATAGGTAAACAGGTGATGGATCTGACCTTAGATTCACAGACGGGAGCAAGGTTGTCAGATGGCTGATTCTTCTTCAGATGTAAACTGCATAAGTTAGGTCTACTGCTAAATTGCTTTTTAGTAATATGCTGCTAAATTAAATACTTATTTGTTTCATTATAATCTCTAACTTTCCAGTTCCTTAATAAAATTAAATTTTAATAATATAATTATTTAAATAAATAAAGTAATTGACAACATTCTCAGCAACGTGGCAATGCAAAGATACTACACTTTGGCCACCAATCAACACTAGCAGGTGAAAAACCACTACTTAGCAAGGCCATTATCTTCTTTCAAGGACAAAGGTCTGACCCAAGGATGCATTTCTTGGTTGTATGCGCCTCAAGTAAATATTTACTTGAGGATCTGCAGGTTGAGATGCTTAGTATTAGCAACTCGCTCTCCTGTATTCAAGGGGCCCAGCTCTTTGGACCAAAATCCGGAATGCATCAAGGTGGAAGATATGGAGGCTTTGGTTCAGTTTTACTGCAATACGGCAGTAAAAATCATAAGAAATAAACATTATGCATCTACAGTAAACTTATGATGCTTGCCTAGAACTTTCATCTATGTAATATGATCAAATGTAAGAATCGTGCTAATAGTTCATTTACTGGTTGAAAATGTCTATTTCTTCACTTGCTGTCTGTGGATGAATTGGCATTGGTGACTAGGAGCATTAGT
>QZGG01006020.1:0-19420 GCA_006409495.1 Sedum album
GCAAAGAAATAGCATGATTATATCAAATGATTCAAGCTAGTATAGATGTCAATTCATAAGAATGATGCAATAGTTAGAAACTTCAATCATCCTAAAGCATTATGATCAATGAGAAAACTTCACGATCCACAATCACAAGTAATTTCAAAATGTATTCTTAGCTTAGCAAACTTATTTTCAAGTAATCTTCAAAAAATTAGGATGAAAGTGATGTGTCAAGCAAGTGTCATGCCCATAAATGGTATAATGATGATGAAATGTGAAAATCATAGTGTGAAGTCATGCATACTACCCACCCCACACTTAAAAATTTGCTTAGTCGCTAAGCAATCAAGTAAGAGCATAAGAGAAGGGTAAATAATCTTCTCTCGTGTGAAGGATGACTAATATGCTTCCAATGCTTGCTTCTCAAGATGGTTTCAAACTTATGCCAAAACATGCAACACATCCAAGCTTTAAAACGAAGGCAAACATCATGAAGTTCAAAAGCACGCATAGTTTTACAACCAAGATCAAACATGAAGCTCAAGCAAGCATGCACACAAGTTGTTAAAGCCTAGGTAACCCCACACTTAGCTCAAAGAAATGTATCAAACATATCACAAAAGCTAAGTAGGTGCTAAATCATTTATGCAAACAAGCAATAATCACAAGCATCTCAAACATGAATCTAAGTAGTTGCTAAATCATTTATGCAAACAAGCAATAATCACAAGCATCTCAAATAGTCACCCGCGCGCTGACGTGTAGTTTTTAGTGGAGTTTTTAAGTCCTAACACGGCAAACAAAATTTATATCTAGGAGACCTAGAGTCGAATCCCTAGAGATGAGTAAGAATTGCATAACAAATTAATCATCATTCAAATACATGCATCCAACCTAGGGATCCATAGGATGCCTAACCAATCACTACTCACTACTCATACTAAAAGTAAAATCAACAATAGAAATGTATGGAAACATGAAATTAAATGCAAACTAGAGTGGAAATGTAGAGGTTGATGCTTGATCTTCACTCCAAAATCTTCAATTGAACACAAAAGCTCTTGATCTTCAAAAATCAAAATTCTAGGGTTGCTGGTCAAAGTCCGAAGTCAAGGCCCCGAGTTTGAAATGTCCAAAAAGCTTATATACTCGTTGGTACTCTCCCCAGCAAATTTGACCTGGGCCGAGCAGAAAAATTGGGTGTAAATTTGCTCGGCCGACTTGTTTTCTTCTGGTCCGAGCAGACTTGACAGAGCACAGCTTTGATCCTCGGCAGACTAACTTCTGCTCGGCAGAGCTGCTCTTGGTCAGGCCGAGCAGAATTCTACTTGGCCCAAGGAAAAATCACTGAGCATTCTTGTATCAATTCTTGATACCTTCTGGGCCGAGCAGCTTTGACCTCGACCGAGCAGAACTCCCTTGGCCTTCTTCAGGTATGATCCCCTGCTCTGGTCTGCCGAGCAGAACTTCCTTGGCCGAGCAGATCAGGTTGTGCATCATCTGAGGGGGGCTTGCACGTTCCGTCGACCGAGCAGATTCTGCATAGGAATTTCTGCTCGGCCGAAGTGACTTCTGGCCATCTTGGGTCAACTTCCTCGGCTGAGTTGGTCTGCTCGCCACTCTCTTGGACTTGCTCGGTTGGACTTGATTTTTGCTCGAGAGAGTAGGTTTTGCTCTTGGGCACTTGACTTGAATTTTGATCCACTTGCTCCATTTAGTGCTTTGTACTTTCTTTGATAAACTTCGAATAAAATCTGCATGAAACACAAAAGAGTATCGAATTCCTCACAAAATAGTCAAAAACTAGCAAGAATCAAGCACAAGGAGTGTACAAATACTTACGAATTTGCACACTTATCACGCGCCATCCTCGTGGTGGAGTTAAGTTTAGGTTGGCACCTGTGGCGCCATATACTCCAGCACTCGCTGGGCGTTGAACACCCAGCGTTCATCCACCGGCGCAAGTAGCGTGGACTGCGCAGTTGCACGAGTTCCCAACGCGTTTCCTCTGGCGCGCACGCTCTGGCGCGTACTCCTTCTTGGTGGCCTGTCTTCTTGGGCCTCCTCTTCAACAGCAGCTCCCAGTGCTGCCACGTCCGGTCTGTAGCTCCAATAGACCAATCCGTCCCTTTGGATCTTAACCCCTCGGACCATCCTCATCTTTTGGCGTGTCAAAAATTCACCCTCGACAATCTGATGCTCTGGCAACCACGATGACATGTGCAGTGCTTAGAGGAAGTGTGTGATAAGCCCACCACACACGAGTGGTCCACGTGCACTAACCAACTCCCAATGAGTGGTGATTCACTAAGTGTAGCGCACTTTTGTTCCTTAGTACAAGCCTGGAGTATTTCCATATCCATTAGTCCGGCACGTTGTGACCCGTTGTACCGACCCATGATGGAGTGTGAGATGAGACGTTGCATATAGAACATCTTGGGGTCCAATAACTCCGTGCCAAGACTCCGACCACCGGCATATTCCTTTGTGCCGTCGGTCCATTCCTCCCATGCTACTTGGTTGGGGTGATCGTCAACTACAGCCCCGGGCATCCTACTTAGTCCCATGACCGCTCCAAATTGCGACGGCGTCGCCTCATAGTAGATACCGCGGTGACGGTATCGGATCCAGTCCTCCAGTCCTTTGTACGAGGCAAGAAACTCGTACACATCTTCCACATCGGTGTCAGAGTAGAGCTCCATGAAGGCCTCCCATCCAGTTGCGGTGAACGCGACATAAACATCCTCATAAATGCCCATCTCTTGGAGAAATGATGCGTCCACAAACACGGATGGGAGCACCTCGCAGCTACTGAACTGCTCGTACCACTCCTCAAACATCTCCCTCTCAGCCAGACTCGCAAAAATTGCCATTGAATTCAAATGATGATCCTAACTGTGCGTGGCTTGTTCTGCGCGTGACCTCTTGCGCGTGACTCAGATCTAGATCTGGGTACTCTACTGCAGAATTACTGCACCAGTACTATTCCAAATTAATTGAAATTTGAGCAGTGGAACACCTTTGTTGAGATCTATGTGTCAGCAGAAGATCGCGTGATTCTGGGCTGAGTGACAGCGGAGACGCGGTGGTGACACGGCGGCGTTGGCGGCGGTGGTTTTGGTGTGTAACGGCTAGTTTTAGTGAGAAGAGGCAAAAAATGAAATGTGACACAATTTTCACCCCACACCACATATTTATAGCACAAAAAGGCCATATGCATGCATGGCCCAAAACTACATGGGCCCAAAACTAAAACTAAACCTAAAACTAAAACTAAACTAAGCAAAAACTAAACACACACAAAAACAAACGAAAATAAACTAAGTTAAGTTTGTCGAGGTACCTCCCGACGAGTGCTTTGTTTAACGTCGTTAGCTCGACGCAAGTTGTGCACTTATAGCGCACGGCCCTCCTCCCCCACACTTGAACCTTTGCCTAGGTCCTTAGCTCCTTTGTTTCTGCATGGCAACAATTCAAGTGAGTTAGTATCAGATAAACAAACATAATTAATATGATCGGAGGGTAAAGAAATAGAAAACGCGAAGTCCCGCGTATTGGGCCCCTCAGATGCGCCAGACTGTGCGCAGGTTAGCTCTTGCGCGTCCTTGAGTCGCGCAGCCCTATTCTGTAGAACCATTCTGCGTACTTTTTTTGCATTCCAATGCTGGTCCCACGTGTCGTATTGTTCACGACTTTGCTCTCTATTCCTCTTATCAGGTGGCTTCATCTTTGTGTTATTCTGGCGGGTCATCGGTATATTTTGGCGCACAACATTCCAGCATGTCTCTTTAGGTCCGGAAGCCTTGTCTCTGAACTTTACCTGATTTTCTACTATCGGTTCTTCAGATAACCCGAGTCTGTTTATGACGTCCAATCTGAGTTTGCGTTTCTTATCTTGTAGCGTCACAATACCGTTTCCAACGTCAATGCATGCTTGGGCGGTCCTCATGAATGGTCGGCCGAGCAAAATTGTTTCCCTTGACTCAGTGTTTGGTTTGTCCATGTCTACTATGTAGAAATCCGCTAAAAACTTGAGTCCGCCAACTTGTGTCAAGACATATTCAATCTTGCCTTTTGCTTCGGTCCGTGAGTTGTCCGCAAGTAATAGACCGATATCTGTAGGCTCTACGGGTCCCATTGATGATGATGAGTATAAAGAATATGGGAATAAGTTTACCGAAGCTCCTAAGTCTAGCATGCACTCGCTAGCAAACGTGTCCCTAATGGTGCATGGGATGGTGAAAGTTCCTGGATCAGCGAGCTTCTCCGGTAAGTCCGGAGCTAAACATAATTTTAAACTAGCCTGGAAATCATTCAGTATGATGTCCTCATTCTTCTCCGATGCTTCGGGATTGATACGAGTGAAAACTGGTGCGACCACTAATTCTGTACTCAGCTCTGCTGTGCTATCAGTAGCGAGCGTATCAACTGGCGCGCTAGTACTGTCCGGTTGTGGCGCGTCCACCTGAACCATGTTGATACTTCCCTTCGGGTTCTGAATAACCTGAGAAGGCAGATTACCATCACTAGCCTTTAACTCTTTCACAGCAGTGGCAATCTGAGTGAGCTGGTTTTCTATCAGTTTAAACCTTTTGTCGTTCTGCTCTTCATTCTTTCGCACAGTCTCAGCCAACTGACCCACAATTTCCTCTAATGATTTCTTCGGCTGCTGGTTATACTGCGCTGGCCCTTCAGTGCGTTTGTGCGGCGGGTTGTAGGAAGCAGCAGGCGCGTAAGGTCGCGCGCCAGTGGGTGCATTAGGTTGCGCACGCCAGTCAGCGCGCGGTTTCTGGAGGCTCATTCTTCCAACTAAACCCGTTCTCAGCTAATCCGAATCTAGGCTGTCCTTGCCTAGCTTGTCCATTATTCCATCCACCTATAGCATTAACATCTACGTGTTCTTCGAACAGGGTGGGGCATGCATCAATCTGGTGATCTGTGGCTTGACAGAACTCACATGTTATAATATCGGCGCTCTGCTTCATCATCAACTTATGCATCATGTCCTTGAGTTCTTTGATTTCTCCAGTAACGTCTACTTGATGCAATGATCTGGCGCGATTGTTCTCTAAGGATACTTGATATCTGACTTGGTGCGCAGTATCCTCAATCAACTTCCAAACATCCTCCGGGTAGATATTTCTCACGTTGCCTCCAGCGCAAGCATTCAACAACCTGAGTCCCATCTCAGTAAGCCCGTTGAGGAAGTTCTCGATAAGTACATGTTGTGTGAGTCTGTGGTTGTAGCAGTTCGCCTCTAGTTCCCTGAACCGCTCGTAGTACTCTGATAATGACTCTTCATGCAACTGTTTTGGCGCTGCTAGCTCTCTTCTGAGTAATGACACCTTGGCCGCAGGGTAAAATTTGTCTAGAAACCGTTCCTGCAACTCGGGCCACGTCTTTATCGAACCGGGTGCTAGCCCCATTAACCGCTGCCTTGTCGAATCACATAATGAGAATGGGAAAGCTCTTAACTCTAGAAACTCAGGGTCCTCGTTCCCATTCCTCATGTTCTCACAGATAGCCGCAAACTCTCGCACGTGGTTCATCGGATTCTCACTAGCCATCCATGGAACTTGGGTATGTAGTGAACAAGCTGGGTCCATAGTTCAAAGTGACCATCCGGAGGTAGCACGATGCACCATGGTTGATTAACTGCCTGCAGGGGCAGACATCTCTATTATGGTGCGTCGCGCCACTGGTTGAGCAGGTACGCGCGCGACCGGCTGTGGCGCACGTATATCCATATTATTCGGGGGCAGGTTGTCATTCCTTGGTATCTCGGCGTCCATTATGAACTCTAAATCTCTGCGTACTTCTCTTCTGATTGCTTCAAGTTCAGCTGGGTGTAAGCGAGTAAAAATGTTCTCGGCGCTGCGCACTGGCGCGTGTGGAGTGTCTATTCTTCTGCCGATCACACTGTTCTCACCACTAGCTTCCATACAAACAAAAACAACAGCTAAATTAAACGTAACTATTTTTTTGGATTTTTATATAAGAAAACAAAAAGTAAATAACAAACTAAGTACGACAAGAAAAAGAAAAGAGAACTTCTCTAGCGCGTTCCCCGGCAACGGCGCCTAAAATTTTTGACGAGCACGTTGTTGAGTGCTGCAAATTTATCCCGGCTCTCCTACTAGTATAGTCTTGGTAAGCTGGGGTCGAATCCACAGGGAACGGTGAGAAGTCGTCTTTTGAGTGAAAGTAATTGAAAGAAAAGAAAACAGTTGCGCAAGTATGACTGGCGCACAATCAGAAAGCAGTCACGCAAGAAGTTAATAAATATGCAGAGATGAGCTCGGTTCAGATTCTTCACTATGAATTTCTATGTTTATCATTGGTTACTAAAGATACATGATATAATGTTCACGTAGGTTAAGGTCCTGTCACAGCTTAATAACCTACACATACATTCCGGTCAAAGTCCGTATGATATTATTACTCAATCTAGTCTAGTCGACCAGAATCCGGTCAAGGTAGCTATCAACTATTCTAGTGTTACTCCTATCATTCACAGTCACGTACTTCTGATAGTTTAACTATAGATAACAGATTCTACAACTAAGTCTGCGGTGCAAGGCTTCGCTTAATTGTCTAACCTAATTATCATGCAATTGAGCTTGGAATAATAATACTAAACTTATCATGCAATTAAGAACAAAACCTCAAAACATTTCATTCATAGATCTGAATCCAAACCGAATTCAGTAAGTTAGCTACTCATACTGAATGTATACATCTCAAGAATAAATATTGAACAACTATGATAACAAAGCAAATCTGAGTGACGCGTCGTCTGGCTCGGGTCAGCAGCTTGCGCGCACGACTAGGTCTGAATTCCACTCTGAGCCGCTTAGTCCCCTCTGCGCCCTTATGATTTCCATGAAGCTTTGTATTTATAGTCTTGCCTCCTAGGGTTTCCACGAATTATTAGGCAAGAAAATCTGTAGGAAATCATCTTTATCTCTAAAAATCAGCTTGGGAATATCTTGATCTCCGAAAACCGAACTTAGAAATATTATTTGCGCGTGATGATGTCATCGCTCTGGATAATTCGCTGCTTGCTGATGTCATCGCTCTGGATATTTCGCTGTTTGCTGATGTCATCGTTTTGCCCTGCTGTGCGCGACCCACACTCGCGCGCCATACTGCTCGCGCGCTAGTTGGTCTTTTGCTCTTTGTCACTTTTGCTGTCTTTTGTTCCGAGATTCAGTCTTCTTGTTGTACTTTTGTTCTAACTCTTCCAATCAACCTGAGATACAAAACTACACCAAAAGCGTAATCTTATACTAAATATGTTAGAATTACAAGCAGTGTAAAGGACTTAAAACAGCATACAAAAGTGCTCTATCAGCACACAAAATTCGAAAAAATTAACCAAAAATCAGAATGAATCATATATGCACAAATTTACAGACGCATGCAAGTGCAAGCCATTGTTCTCACGCACAATTACCTTTTGAGATCACACATCTAACTAGTCTGAACTAACTAAGCTAGATAGATGTACTTCCCCCCACACTTAAACAAAAACGTGTCCTCACGTCATGCTCAAGTAATAGGGCAGAAGTACGCATGCATGCATCATATAATACGTACCAAAACATACCATGACAAGGTGGTTCATAATGCATTCAAAATAGGTAGTTAATAACAGACGACATACATAATATGTTCACACCAACTAGTCGTCTAAAAGTTTAAGGAAAACGACTGGGCTAGTCCGTTGTCGGAGTCATCATCCTCGGCTCCATCGTCATCCCTCAATTCCTACCAGGCCGGAATAGGATCTCCTGCGTGCCACCTTGATGGTGGCTTCAAGTTCAGTTCCGCTCCACTAGGCGCAGCATACTCCATAACGCGATGCGCATTGAAGACCCAGCGCTGATCAATCTGGACTTGGGGCCCTGGCGCGTCATTCCTTTGCATGCTGGATTCTGCGCGCGTGCACCCACAAGCACGCAAGCTTCGCCTTGGCGCAACCTCTTTTCCTGGCGCAGCTTCTTCCGGAGCTCCCCTTGCTGCTAAATCACTCATGTAGCTCCAGTAAGTAGTTCCATTCCTTCGGAACGTAATCCCTCTGAACATGCGCATCTTCTCGCGCGTCAGAAACTCGGCCCGGATGATGGTGTGCTCTTCAACCCAAGGCTCCATGTGCAGACCTCGTAGAAAATGAGTGATCAATCCGCCGCACCTTGGTCCCGTAAAATAGACCCTTGAGGATCTCCATATCCAACAGCCCCAGCCTCTAGGATCCATGACGAGCACATCGTTGAGTGCTGCAAATTTGTCCCGACTCTCCTTACTAGTATAGTATTGGCAAGCTGGGGTCGAATCCACAGGGAACGGTGGAAGTCTCTTTTCAACTACAAACTAAAGAATTGGGGTTGTGCGTGAGTGAAACAATTAAAAGAAAGAAAAACTGCTGCGCAAGTACAACTGGCGCACACACAGACAGTAGGTATAAAAAATGCAAATAACTATTCTAGAGATGAGCTCGGTTCAAATTCTTCACTATGAATTTCTATGTTTATCCTCGGTCACTAATGATACATGACATATTGTTCACGTAGGTTAAGGTCCTGTCACAGCTTAATAATCTACACATACATTCCGGTCAAAGTCTGTATGATATTATTATTCAATCTAGTCTAGTCAATAACGAATCCGGTCAAGGTAGCTAATGCCTATTCTAGTGTTACTCCTATCATTCACAGTCACGTACTTCTGATAGTTTAACTATAGATAGTAGATTCTACAACTAAGTCCGCGGTGCAAGGCTTCGCTTAATTGTCTAACCCAATTATCATGCAATTGAGTGCGGAATAATAATACTAAACTTTTCATGCAAGTTAAGAACAAAACCTCAAAACATATTATTCATAGATCAAAATCCAAACCGAGTTCAGTGAGTTTAGCTACTCATGCTGATTGAATACATCTCAAGAATAATTATAAGACAACTTAAAATAACAAAACAAATCTGTATGGTGCGTCGGCAGGCTCGCGTGACAGCTTGCGCGCGCGATCTCGCCTGAATTCTGCTCTGCCCGTCAACTCTCTCTCAAATCGCTCCCTTGTGATTTCCATGAAGCTTGATATTTATAGCCTTGCCTCCTAGGGTTTCCACGAATATTTGGGCAAGGATATCTGTAGGAAATCATCTATATCTCTAAAAATCAGCTTAGGAAATATTAAATCTCCAAAAACTGAACTTAGAAATATTCCTCGCGCGTGATGACGTCATCGCTCCGGATATCTCGCTGTCTGCTGACGTCACCGGTTTGCTGTCTTCTGCGTGACCCACACTCGCGCGTCATAGTGCTCGCGCGCTAGTGGTCTTCTGTCCTTTGTTGTCAAGTTGTTGTCTTTTGTTCTAGAATTCAGCCTTCTTGTTGCGTTTTTGTTCTAACTCATCTTTTGGACCTGAGATACAAAACTACACCAAAAGCGTAATCTTATACTAAAATATGTTAGAATATGAGCAATGTAAAGGACTTAAAGTAGCGTACAACTGTGCTCTATCAATCCATTATAGCGGCCAAGTATGGAATGAGAAACCTTTGAAGATAAAACATCTTCGAGTCCAAGAGCTCCGTCCCCAGGCTTCATCCTCCGGCGTAGGCCTTGCTGCCGTCCGTCCAATCTGCCCACGCCTCCTGGTTAGTGTGTTCATCCACAGCAGCACCAGGCATTCTATCCAAACCCATGACTACGCCAAACTGAGATGGTTTGGCCTCATAGTACACGCCCCTATTGCGGTACCTAATTCGGTCCTCCAATCCTTCGTAAGAAGCCAAGAACTCAATCACATCTTCAACGTCCGTGTCCGAGTGTAGTTCAATGAAGGCTCCCTACCCGGTGGCCGTAAATGCGGCATGCACTTCTTCGTAGATGTTCTTCTCACGAAGGAATGTCTCATCCACAAACACGGATGGGTACACTTCACAATCACTGAACATCTCATATCGTACCTGAAAATCCATCTTCTTGAACTGGTCTACACACCTCTAGACACAATCGAAAACAGTTCTAAACAATTCTGACGCGCGTATCATGTCACGCGCGAGCACTAACACCGATCTACCTCAACTTTTTAAATATTGCCCCTGAGCGCATCACAGTCAAATGAGAATTTTGCAAAAATTTGGAGAGTGAGTTACCTTCGTGTTGATCTACAAAATACTTGCAGATCAGTCGATTCTAAGCTTGGAGGCGGCGGAGATGCGGCGGCGAAGCGATTTGATGGCGACGGTCGGTGGTGGCTTAGGGATTATGTGTTTAGAGAGATAAATGAAAATTGAAATGTAACAGAAAACTAACCCCATGTCATGTATATATAGTGCAAAATGAAAGCCCATTTAACAAGCATGCATGGCCCAACACTAACTTGGGCCTCAAAACGAAACTAAGCTAACAAACAAGCATAAAGAAAACACAACAAAATTAAATGGCAAAAAATAAAAGGTAACGGGGAACCTCCCATGGAGTGCCTTTGTTTAACAACGGTGGCTCGACGGTATCCCGCGCGCGTGTGCTATGGCGCACGGATGTTCTCCCCCACACTTCAGTTTTTGCCGAATATCTCATCATCGTTGTTCCTGCATGGCAAAAATCCAAGTGTCTCAGTAATTTTAGATGAATGAAATAGAACATAATTAATCACATCTAAGGGAAGTGATTCTGAATGCGCAACGCAAAGCTCAGCACGCTTTACTGATGCGCCAGAAGGTGCGCGAGTTCTATTCTGCAGGACTAGGCTTCGTACTTTCTCTGCTTTTTTACGCTGGTCGTACATATCATTACGCTCCCGACCCCGCTCTTTCATAACCTTTTCGGGAGGCTTACCTTTAGCATTGTTCTGGCCCGGTAGGCATTCGTCTATTTCTGGCGCGCAGATCTTCTGAACTTCCTCCCCTAGGGTGGAATACCTTGTCCCTTTCTTTTACCTGGTTTTCAGTGCTGGGATTGTCGGGTACCTTACTCGATTGATGACATCTAAATGTATCTTGCATTTGTTGTCCTCCAAGGTCACTATCCCCGTCCTACGTCAATACACGCGTGCGCCGTTCCCGAACGAGCAACACATTTTCTTTGGTAGGTGTGCTTTGCTGGTTCATATCAACAACGTAGAAATTAGTCACGAATGTGAGCTTGCCGATGTGGGTCAGAACATCCTCTACCTTACCTTTCACATCCGTCTGTGAGTTGTCGGCAAGGATTAGGCAGATCCTGCAGGCTTGAGCGGTCCCATGGACGAACGGGAGTATAGAGAATAAGGTAGTATATTGACCGCAGCCCCAAGATTTAGCATACATTCACTTACCCATGTCTCACCTATCGTGCATGTAATCGTGAACGTACTAGGGTCCTCGAGTTTCTCTGGTAAGTGTGCAGCAATGCTTAACCTTAGACCATTTTGGATGTAATCTAAACTCAGCTCATCTGCTCTGCTCTCGTTGTTCTGATCGTCCCCAATATGATCTTCTGTGCCAACAGTCACGCGCGTACCAACTGGCGCGACAGCTAGGTCTGCTATTGGTTCCTCCACCCTGACCATGTTGACTCGTCCTTTGGGGTTCTGTATCACCTGGGATGACAAGTTGCCATCGCTCACCTTTAGATCATTGATTGCAGTGGCTATTTGTGTGAGTTGGGTCTCGATCAGTTTGAACCTCTTCTCGTTTTGTTCTTCATTTTTGCATACGGTTTCTGCCAGCTGTCCGACTATATCTTCCAGAGACCTCCTTGGTTGCTGAGTGTTCTGCGCTGGTCCTTCGGCGCGTCTGATAGAGCACTTTTGTATGTTGTTTTAAGTCCTTTACACTGCTTAGATTCTAACATATTTCAGTATAAGATTACGCTTTTGGTGTAGTTTTGTATCTCAGGTTTAAAAGAAGAGTTAGAATAAAAGAGCAACAAGAATCTCGGAGCAAAAGGCAACAATGTGACAACAAAGGACAAAAGACCACTGGCGCACGAGCAGTATGGCGCGCGAGTGTGGGTCGCGCCCATCAGAGCAAAACGATGACGTCAGCAGACAGCGAAATATCCGGAGTGATGACGTCATCACGCACTAAGAATATTTCTACGTTTGGTTTTTGGAGATCAAATATTCCCAAAGCTGATTTTTAGAGATAAAGATGACTTCCTACAGATTTTCTTGCCTAATAATTCGTGGAAACCCTAGAAGGCAAGACTATAAATACAAAGCTTCATGGAGATCACAAGGAGCGCGCATAGGGGACCAAACGGCTCAGAGCGGAATTCAGACCTAGCCGTGCGCGCAAGCTGCCGACGCGAGCCAGACGACGCGTCACTCAGAATTGTTTTGTCATCATAGTTGTTCAATATTTATGTTTGAGATGTAAACATTCAGTATGAGTAGCTAACTTACTGAATTCGGTTTGGATTCAGATCTATGAATTACATGTTTTGAGGTTTTGTTCTTAATCGCATGATAAGTTTAGTATTATTATTCCAAGCTCAATTGCATGATAATTAGGTTAGACAATTAAGCGAAGCCTTGCACCGCAGACTTAGTTGTAGAATCTGTTATCTATAGTTAAACTATCAGAAGTACGTGACTGTGAATGATAGGAGTAACACTAGAATAGTCGATAGCTACCTTGACCGGATTCGTGGTTGACTAGACTAGATTGAGTAATAATATCATACAGACTTTGACCGGAATGTATGTGTAGGTTATTAAGCTGTGACAGGACCTTAGCCTACAGGAACATTATATCATGTATCTTTAGTAACCAATGATAAACATGGAAATTCATAGTGAAGAATCTGAACCGAGGTCATCTTTTGCATATTTATTAACTTCTTGCGTGACTGCTTTCGGATTGTGCGCCAGTTATACTTGCGCGACAGTTTTCTTTTCTTTCAATTGTTTTCACTCACAACCCCAATCTTAGTTTGTAGATAAGAGACGACTTCTCACCGTTCCCTGTGGATTCGACCCCAGCTTACCAAGACTATACTAATTTGCAGCACTCAACGACGTGCTCGTCAGCGTCTATGAGGTGGATTGTATGGGCCCCCTGGCGCATAGGGTCGCGCGCTAGCTTGCGCGTTCGGTTGCGCGCGCAAGTCAGCGCGCGGTCTTTGGAAGTTTTGATTCGCTCTCCAGCTGAATCCATTATCAGCTAAACCAAACTTAGGCTGACCTTGCCTAACTTGTCCATTATTCCATCCTCCAATGGCATTCACAATAGCTTGATCTTCGAAAAGGGTGGGACATGCGTTGGTCTGGTATTCAGTGGCGTGACAAAATTCACACGGCCTAATCTCAGCGTTCTGTTTTAGCATCATCTTCTGCATCATATCCTTCAACTCTTTCAATTATCCTGTGCCGTCTACCAAGTGCAAGGATCGTGCGCGGTTATTCTCTACTGACACTTGATATGTTACCTGATCTGCTATGTCCTCTATCAATCTCCATACATCTTCCAGGTACATGTTCCTAACATTACCCCCAGCGCTAGCGTTCAACAATCTCAGCTCCATCTCTGTCAATCCATTCAAAAGTTCTCTATAAGAACATGTGGAGGTAGCCCATGATTGAAACAGTTGGCCTCAAGCTCTCTAAACCTCTCACCGTGCAACTGCTTTGGCACGGCCAGCTCTCTCCTCAATAGGGACACCTTTGATGCGGGATAGAATTTGTCTAGGAACTTCTCTTGCAATTATGCCCACGTCCTTATAGATCCTGGCAACAATCTCATAAACCACTATTTTGCTGAGTCGCATAAAGAGAATGGGAATGCTCTCAACTTCAGCAATTCTGGATCCTCATTCCCATTGCGCATGTTATCACAAATAGCTGCAAACTCTCGGATGTGTTTCACCGGGTTCTCATTAGACAAACCTTGGAACTTGGGAATGTAGTGAACCAATTGAGAACGCAGCTCGAATTGTCCATCAGGCGGCAAAACTATGCACTATGGCTGATTCACCGTCTGGGGAGCAAACATCTCCTTGATGGTGCGTTGAACGAGCGATTGCGCAGGAACACGTGCGACAGGTGGTGTCGCGTGTGTATCAATATTGTGCAGACCCTAGATCTCATTTCTCAACGCTGCGTCGGGCATTCGTTGCTCAAAATCTCTTTGGACCTCTCTTCTGATAGCATCCAACTCTGCTGGGTTCAGTCTGGCAAACAGGTTTTCAGCATTGCACGCCGGCGCATCTTGCGTGTTATCCATGCATCTACCAATCACGCTCTTCTCTCCGCTATTTTCCATACAAAACAAAAACTACAACTAGATTAACTGCAACTAAATTTTTTGAATTTTGTTTATAAGTGTACGAAAAGTAAACACAAAAGTAATTAACAACTAAAAGAAAAGAATAGAAACTTCTCTAGCGCGTTCCCCGGCAACGGCGCCAAAATTTGACTGCACGTCGTTGTGTGATGCAAATTTATCCCTAGTCTCCTCCTTAGTATAGTTGGTAAGTAGGGGTCGAATCCATAGGGAACGGTGAGAAGTAAACTTTTATCTACAACTAAAGTGGGATTTGTGAGTAAGTAAGCAGACTATGAAAAGAAACGTGCGCAAGACTACTGGCGCGTAACAGAATGCAAGTTATTAAAGTGTTTAACAAAAACAAAGATGAGCTCGGCTTAGACTTATCACTATGAATTCTATGTTTGTCATTGGTCGCTAAGGATATGTGATACACTGTCCACGCAAGTTAAGGTCCGGTCAAGGCTTAATAACCTACACATACATTCTGGTCAAGGTCCGTATGATATTATTACTCGATCTAGTCTAATAAACCACGAATTCGGTCAAAGTAGTGATTAACTATTCTAGTGTCACTCCTAATCATTCACAGTCACGTACCTTTGATAGTTTAACAATAAATAATAGATTCAATAATTAAGTCTGCGGTTCAAGGCTTATCTTAACTATCTAACCTAATTATCATGCAAATAAGCTTGGAGTAATAATACTAAACATATCATGCATTACATACAAGACCTCAAAACATATCATTCATAGATAAAAGTCCAAACCGAATTCATTAAAAGTTAGCTAGACATGTTGAATGTATACATCTCAAAGTTTATGTGTGAACAACTAAATAACAAGAACAAATCTGATTGTAAGTATATGGTCTGCGCGTCACTCTGCTTGCTCCGGCAGCTTATGCGTGTCTTTCCTCAAAATCGGCTCCCTTGTGATTTCCTTCATGCTTTGTATTTATTGTCTTGCTCCCTAGGGTTTCCGCAATAAAATAGGCAAGAAAATATAGGAAATCATCTTTATCTTCTATATTTCAGTTTAGGAAATATTCTCGCGCATGCTGACATCATCGCTTCCAACTTTGTCGCTAATTGCCAATGTCATCCGTTTTGCCTTTGCGCGACACAACTCGCACGCTACGTCTCTCGCGCGCCTCTATGTTCGTCCGGTTCTTGTCATCTTGTTGTTTTCACTAAGGATTCAGCCTTCTTTGTTGTTCTTTCATTCTAACTTCTCTGATGAACCTGAAATACAAAACTACACCAAAAGTGTAATTTTATACTTAAAATGTTAGAAATACATGTAATGTAAAGGACCTAAAATGGCACTTTTGTATGATGTTTTAGGTCCTTTACACGGCTTAGATTACGCTTTTGGTGTAGTTTTATATCTCAGATTTATCAGAAGAGTTAGAACAAAAGTGCAACATGAAGGCTGAATCTCAGACAAAAGAACAACAAGCTAACAAGACCAGAAAACCAAGGAGAGCGCGAGAAGTAAAGTGCGCGAGTAATGAGTCGCGCATAGCAGAGGGAGCGATGACGTCAGCAACCAGCGACAAATCCCGAGCAATGACGTCATCACGCGCAAAGAATATTTCTAAAGCTGGTTTTTAGAGATAAAGATATTTCTAAAGCTGGTTTTTAGAGATAAAGATGATTCCCATATATTTTCTTGCCTATTTTCTTGCGGAAACCCTAGCAAGCAAGAAATATAAATACCATGCATCAGGGAATCACAACAAGTCGCCACATCCGCAATTCAGACCTAGCTACGAAAAGCCGTGCGCACAAGCTTCCGACGCGAGCGGAGCGACGCGTCATTCAGATTTGTCTCGTTATTTTAGTTGTTTAACTTTAAACCTTGAGATGTATACATTCAGTATGTCTAGCTAATTTACTGAATTCGGTTTGGATTCTGACCTTTGAGTAATATGTTTTGAGGTCTTGATCTTAGTTGCATGATAAGTTTAATATTATTACTCCAAGCTCAATTGCATGATAATTAGGTTAGATAGTTAAGCAAAGCCTTGACCCGCAGACTTAATTATAGAATCTATTGTCTATTGTTAAACTATCAGCGGTACGTGACAGTGAATGATAGGAGTAACGCTAGAATAGTTAATCACTACGTTGACCGGATTTGTTAATCACTACTTTGACCGGACTTGGTGCATCATGCTACCTCTAGACGGTCACTTTGAGTTGAGGACCCAGCTTGTTCACTACATACCGAAGTTCCACGGTATGTCTAGTGAAAATCCAGTCAAGCACGTAAGGGAATTTGAGGCTATTTGCGAGAATATGCGCAATGGGAATGAGGACTCAGAGTTATTAAAGTTGAGAGCTTTCCCATTGACGTGGAATTTAGGGTAGTATTATGGGAAAACACTTATCCTAGTCACGCATCAAACACATTTATAAATCGAGTGACCTCGAGTCGAACCCAAGAGAAGAGGTGATAGTTAACTAATTGAGAATTCCCTAAGTTTGCTTAACATAAAAGAGTTTGGGGGGATTGTAGATTGAAGGTTTGATAGGTTTTAATAACAAGTAAAGAAAAGTAATCAAGGACTTCTACTTCACCCCTATGACATAGGAGAGTTAACACACTCAATTTACTAGCACAAATCACAACTAGTTTGAATTCTTATGGCTACGCATCATCCTTCCAAGTTCAACTCTCGTTCCATCCTTGGAGATTAGATGACGCGCTAAAAGGTTTCAATTCTCAAGCTCTCGCTCTATTGAATCACATGGAATTCAAGTGCACAACCTCAAGCTCTCGCTCTATTGGAAAGGCATTCAAACTCACACCAAACCTAGCCTATCACTAAGAGGAATTGTCGCTCTCGCGCACAATTAACTCTCAAAGCAACATTGATATAGTTACTAACATCCTAGGCTTCAATAGTCATCAAATCATAGGAAGTTAATTCACTTTGACACACTTAGGCATTTCGTCAAACATTTGGCATGCATCATTATGAACAAGTAACTACAACAACTAAGATTCAACTAAAATGTAATTTAATTGCATAGAAAGCTTGAGAATTGAAACCTTTTAGCGCGTACAACTACTCTAACATGACTACAAATGTACACAAAGTATTCAAAATGGAAATGAACAACATGATAATGAAAGTAGAGATAGAAAAGCTTAGGAGATGTTGATGATCTTCAATTCTTCAAGCTTTCCTCCTCTTTGATCTCTTGGACTTCTTTAGATGTTTGAGTATTTGAACTTCCAAGGATCCTCCAAAAATGGCTTAGATCCCTATTTATACCATGGAGTAAAATCTGAGTTTTGAAACACCTTGTCCGAGCAGCCTCCTTGCTCGGTCGAGCAAGAGTATTACAAGCCTCAAGTGTCCTCGGCAGAGTTCAGCTTCCTTGGTCGAGCAGCCTATTTGCTCGGTCGAGCAGGATTTTACCTTGGCCGAGCAGAAGCTACTGACTTTTGATGTATCAATTTTATCACACTGCTCGGGAGAGCAAAGAGCTGTCTCAGGGCCTGCTCGGCCGAACAAGGGTGGCCTGGTCTGAACTCTTATGTACCTGGCCGAGCAGACAATATTCTCGGTCGAGCAGGAGTCTTCTGAGTTCGAAAGTATCAGTTTTGATGTGTTGCTCGGCCGAGCAACCTTCCTTGCACATCCTTGCTCGGCCTAGGACCTCTTGCTTGACCAAGGATCTTCTTGCTTGGCCAAGGACTTCCTTGCTTGACCGAGGATCTCCTTGCTCAACTCGGACAAGTAGTCTCCTATGGCTTCTTTTGTGCACTTTTGTCTTGAATTCGCTCTCTTTTGCACTTTATAGCTCCATGATTATACTTCTTGAATAAATCCTAAAATGAGCATAAGAAGTATCAATTCTTTACAAAATAATCGAGAACAAACAAGAATTAAGCGCAAGAAGTGTACAAATATTTGCATATTTGAACACTTATCAAACACCCCACACTTAATCCTTGTTCGTCCCGAACAAGTAAGCACATATATGATAAAGTATGAATGCTCAAAATATATGGAAGTGTCAATGAGCTAGCACGTTATAAGGATGTGAAGATCATGCAACAATCATCCTAGCATTCTAACTCTAAATCCTAAGGAAATAAAATGCAAGTTAACACTACTCCTAACTCACTTTCGTAGGCATCACGGATGCATTTAGCGTATGCATCAAGCCTTTAAACCCCTAGGCTGCCCTAGTGGACGAGTTATAGTCTCGTGAGAGTTTTCCAAGAGGGAGTACTCACAAATCCCGTTCACAATCATCCATTAAACAATTCATTACAACCAATTGTTTGCTAAGCAAGAATTTGTTCATTTAAAGCTCAATAAGATATGGAATTGTGACAATTATTCACGTCACACAAATTATCAAGAATCATGTCATTCTTCACGTGCAAACATTCAAAGCCTTGACACCTCAACTAGCATTCATCATACTCATCATTTCACTACATTTCAATGCATAAATCATAAAGAGGAATCTAGCGCACATGATGGATTGTCTAATCAATCACCTATGCTTGCAAGGGCAAGTCCATAGGCTCATGACTTAAACTCATTCTCAAGTTTTAAGCTAACCATAATCCATAAGAGAAGAGGAGTTTAGACGATAAAGCACGATGAAGCATTCACAAAATCCTCACTTGCCCACACAAATAATGCAAGGATCATCCCTTAAGTTATTCAATCACGCAAATGCATAGACAAAACTTGCAAACATGCTAAAATGTAAGGAAGGCATAAAGTCAAGAGTAAGTGGGGACTTACATTCTAGCTTCTCTTTTATTTCTTCTAAATTGTTGATTTTTTTTGCTTATTCAAGTGCTTTCGAGGGGGAACTTACCTTCCTAACCCCGGCACTTGAATAACATTTTATTTTCCTTTTTGAGTTCATGCAAGTACTTTCGAGGGGGAACTTACCTTCCTAACCCTCGGCACTTGCATAACTTTCTTTTCTATTTTTTTCTTTGAGTAAGCTTTTGGTGTCAACCCCACACTGAAAACTTGACAATATGTCTAATTATCAAGTATCAAGCACATAGGCAAGCAAAGTCAATACATAAGCTATGAACTAAAGCTAAAGTCACCTAAGAGCAAGCAAGGAATCTATGATACTTCATGTTTTTTTTGTATATGCTACTAAATTCTCCTTATTCAATAT
>QZGG01006021.1:0-40722 GCA_006409495.1 Sedum album
TCAATTAACTTTTTTCAACGCGAGGGAGGGTTAATGAGACATGAGAGTGGATCGACACAGCAACATACATCAATGAGTTTTTTTTGATTTTAGGTGGTGGTGATTGAGGTTTTTTAGGAGAGTGTTTGGTTGAGTTTGAGGATATACTTTCATGTCCTATTCGATATTTTTTACATTTTTGATGAAAAATGTTAATCTTCAAAAATAATTGTGCGACATAGGTACCGGCGGTATGAAACCGCGGGTACAATTGTACAACACAGGTACTCGCTGTTGGAATATAAATTAATTGGGTGAAGAAAATGAGGATGCATCCTTATTTGTGAGCCAAATTATTGGAGGTTGTGTACCTCATTGAATAGTAAAATTAAGATTGATTTAATGTTGGCAAGTAATTTCATCACTCTATCCGCCACTTCCCCTTTGTTATCAGTGATATTCTTAAAAATCACGGAGTTCCTACACCTCCATATTTCATAGGTTGCACCATTGATGATGAAGAGAGTAGCCAGATTCTCCACTCGACTTTTCCAGAACGCCCGGCCCTGCCACCCAAGCCAAAAACTCATCCTAACTTTGTGGAGCAATGTAAATCCCAATATTAGCAAGACATCACATTAGGGCTCTCATCTGGGAACACAAGAAGAAGAGATGATCGCTAGTCCCTTCTTCACTTTTGCACCAACCATCGGTCGTAATTTTCCACTTATTCCCCTCCCACCTTTCAACAAGAAGCTTCCCCTTTACTGCCAGCCAAGAGCAAAAGTTGTGCTTGGGTGCGAAATGGAATTCCAGATAACTTTACTCTATTAGACATCATTAGCTTGCACTCTCACGATCTCCTACGCTCCTTTGGTAGATATGGGGTTAGAAACGCTCTCAACTGATGTTGCCATCTCCCTGTACATCATTGCACTTTAAGGCAACCTCTATTAACATCAGCGGTTGCTTCACTGACCATGTAAAATGAGATTTTCCACTGTATCCCAGATACCTCTGTCTCTGAAACAGTAGTGTCATAACCAGTTACTCCAAATATTGTCCTATTGACTGCAAACGTCCCGCGGATGAGATATGACCAAGGCATTATTGAAAACTGTTAAATCTTTGATACCCAGTACTCCCTACTCCTTCCCCAATTAAATTTCTCTCCACTTGATTAAGCTCCTCTTACTAGAACTTCTGTCAGACCACAAAAAGCTTCCGAAATACAGAAGATTTTGTTGATGACAGTTTTCAGAAAGATCAGACTTCTCATCCAAAAAGAAAAAATTGTAGACAAAACATGTTTCACAAGTACATCTAGCGTCTAAAGGCCCTCCAAAAAATTTAATCCAAGCTTACCAAGTGGGAGAACCTCCAAAGTTGAGATAGCCCGGAGTTGACCTAGGAATAATACCACCAAAGAAAATGCAAGATTTATCAAAATTGATACGCAACCCAAACCAGCCAGAGAAATCTTCAAAAGCCTCCTTAATACATAACAGAGACTTTTTCAAAGCTTTGGCAAAGATATGCAGATCATCTGCAAACCTCAAGTGGGTAAGACTATTCCGCTTACATTTGAGGTGGAACCTGATATTTCGCTCAACCCCATCATGTTTAGTCTACGCGAAAGAACCTCCATCACTTGATTGAGTAGAGACAGAGACATGAGGTCCCCCTAACAAAGCCCTATCTTGCTCGCGAAGAAGTCCACCATCTCGCCGTTAAGAAGGATTGAAAATCTCACACTGCACACAAGTCATAACCCATTTAATAAAGATCAAAGGAAAACCAAGCGTCTCCATTACCTTCCGCAGGAAACTCTAGCTAACAGTGTCGTAATCTTTGCATATATCTATTTTCAAAAAACAACTACTGATGATCCTTCTCCTGCTATGTCAAGCAGCAATCTCTTGAGCTAGGGAGATGTTGTGGGTTATGTTCCTTCCAGACGCAAAAGCTAACTGAAAATGCCTGATGAGCCTTGGCAGAACCCCCTTCAACCTCTTCGTGATGTTAGTTGAGATGATCTTGTAGAAGACATTACAACAACTTATTGGCTGATAATCTTTATGTTTAGACGGGTGCTGCACTTTAGGGACCAAAGCCAGATAAAACGCGTTTAAACCAACCATCTATGAAGAATTAAAATATCGCTTAATATAAGTCATGGCCATGTGAGTTCCATGCAGCTTTGAAAATCTCCCCATTCAGCTTTGTTGCTTGGAAGCTCCCTAACAATCTGACACCCCTCATTGAATGTAACATCCTTAGCCAACTCAAAGCATTCGTTGTCACAAACCCTTATGCCATCCTAAAAAAGATTCTCGTCGATAAGCCCTAAACCATCTTCAGATCCATTAAATAGATTTTTAAAATACTTTACAAACTCTCCCTTGATTTCCTCCTGTGCGACCTTTGACAGTTAAACATAAACTGGTAACATAATATCTTCCTAACTCATCGACTTTTCTAGCTTCCTCCTCAAGTAAATCAATGTCAGTAGGGCTTATATTCAGCATATCCTAGACCCAAAATAACTCTGGGCGACCCTGACTAACTCTTTTATTTATATCTACAGAAGCACTCCTTCATATTCCTTTTCAGCCCCATTCTCAAAACCTTGAGTTGTTGGCAACAGAAGAAATGAACTTCCTCTGTTTTAGTCCAAAAGCTTTGAAATCTGAACCACATCTTTATCTTCTTTTCAAATCCCAAGCTACTGATAGCAAGGCAGTTGCCAGATATACCTAAGTTTATTAACTGATCCACTGCGTTAGGAATCTAGTTTGCACCAAATCCAATACTCAATATTGTACTTCTACCCTCTCCAAAAAGTCTCTAAGCTCCTTGGTATTCGCACTAGTGACAACATTTTCATTTAGCATTTCACCAACGTCCAAAATACAGTTGAAATGCCCACAAATAATCCAGACATATCCTAATTTCTTCAACTGAGCCAAAATGTTTTCCCACAAAGTAACTTCATCGTTACTTCTACTAAAAGCATAATCAAAAGCAACTATCATCCTAACACCTTTCCACTTCATCTCAGAGATAATCACCTGATCATGTCCAAAAATAATATCAACCAAGAACTCATTCATACTCCGAAACAAAAAGATTCTTCCCTTCCCATCCTGTCCATTAATAAAACCAAATGAGTTCCACTAATTACTCGAGGTTCATAGCCTACAATTATTATATTTTCTACTCCCTTAATCTTAGCTTTCAAGATAGCCAAAAAATCCAATATTCTTGTTGACAATAAGAGATTTTGCCGCTGCTTGCCTTGAGGGGTGATTTAACCCCCTCACATTCCAACTTGCAATTTTCGACATTAAAAACGGGCGAGTTTGATCCTAGTCCACTTCACTTGGAGCATCGGCGAGGTTCTTAATTTTCTCGTTCAAGTCTAACTCATGCGATTGCATCACCATTCCTCTCTGTTGCTTCTTCTTTTTTCTTTATTTTCCTTTTAACCTCTATGAAAGGGATTCAAGCATCAACACCTCTCTGTTATTTTCTTCCCTTATCTCATCCTCAACTCTCCCCTTAGAAATCACCTCTCTTTATTTTCTTTCATGATCTCATCATTCACTCTAGCTTTATCAATTACCTCATCCTTGAACTCCTGAATATCACCTGACCCCTGAGTTTCTAGTACCATTGAATCAAGATTGTTTTCAATGCTAGTCCCTTCAGAGATCATCGGTTCCTTCTCCAACCCCTTTACCTTCTTGTTCTCACCTACAATTAACTTTCATTTTGCTTCTAACAAGACACATCATTATCATCACCCTCTGACTCGATGTTCAATTTTGGCCACTTAAATTTTTTATCTGCATGTCTAAATGACTGACAACGACTACAGCTCGGGGGGAGCCAATTATATGTAACCTTCTCGTTGAAGCTAGTACCTCTCGGTCCCTTGATTGACACCCGCTGCTTGAGCTGCCTAGCTAGAGGCTGAGATCTCCACTAAGACTCGAGCATACATCAGCGTGGTTCTTCAATTTTTGTAACCATATGTTTTAATAGGATTTCCCACCACACTTGCTATTATACTTAGGGACCTCACCCACACAGGAATCGTTCCTACGTTGTCCAAACTGTAAACATCATCAGGGGACCAGATTGTGAGAACTAACAGCCTGTTGTCAAATATCCAGGAACCTAAGTCAATAATACAATCATTTTCTTCCTCATTCTTAAAGTTGAACAAGAAAATGCCTAGGTCAATTTGAACCACTATGACCATACTAGCATTGCCCCAGTGAGATCGAACAAACCCCTGCACCTTACCCGGGCTAAGCCTAGCACCAAAGAAAAACCCAACCAAGGATTCCATCCAATCCTCCGCCAGGTCAAACCAATTGTCTTCTGAGAATACAACCTCATCTTTCCCATAAAGCTCTTGATGGAACGTTGCTCTCTTCCCCATAGTAGCCGATTTGTTTTCCTCATTCTTTTTGATCCAAAAAGCCCTCGCCTTTGATCAATAACTTTCGCTGGCATCCTCCCTCGGGATAGCGATTGCCTCCGCCGCCTGAGAACCTCTTACAACCTTGCCTCCTGTAATCCTTATTCCTCAGGTTTTGGCTGAAATCAACTTGTCTTTTGAGCTGAGTAACTCAGCCAATCTCTTTTTCAAGCTTTTGTGAATTTGCCAGGTTATACAAATAACCTAGAATATAAGGCAAATTTACAATTAGCTAAGAGTTTGGTTTTATCTGTTGCTTTGTTCAATTGACAACAAAAGGACTAAAGTGCAAATATTCTTTACTTTGAATATTTCCCACTTCTGCCCTGAATAAAACCATCGTTTCAGACACTGTTCATAGTGCGACACACATTTTCAAAAACCCTAGAAGTAAGAAGACAGAGCGTATGAAGGCGACGATGGCAATTCGGAGGGCGGACGATGGCGATTGCGCTACTGCTGCTATCAGGGGCTTTACAGTGGCCTAAACTGTCCTCTCCTCCTAGTTTTTAGTTGTTGCTTGCTCGGTGTTGATTGCTCTAGATTAGGGTTTCGTGTGTGGTCGAGTTTGTATGCTTGTAATCTGAAACCTATTGCCTAGTGATCTTTGTGAGCCTCGTTCTTGAGGCTTACCGTGGTTTTCTCCCGGATCTCGGGTTTCACGTAAAATTTTTGTGTCCTTACTTTTCTGCACTAGTTTTAACTTATTATTGTGAGCATGATTAACTGGTAGATCTAGCATAACAGTATGGTATCAGAGCCATTTATAGCTTAATCTGTGTAGGTTTAAGTTGTTTGTGTGGCTGCTTGTGTGCTAGAAATCATAGGTTAGTGTCTGCGTTGCTCAGCTTTGTAGTTGAGCTTCAAACAGTCACTGACTATATTAGTAGATCTATTTTTAGCTTGCTCACTGTTGAACCAAGCTGAAATCAGGTCTGCTTTGTTTGCTCATTAATATTGATTCGTGTTTGACTCGATCCGCCCTGTGGCCTGTGCACCCTATAGCAAACACGAGTCACATTTTAAGTTTTTAAGGCTTGCCATGGTTAGCTAGTTTTTAAGTTCCTTAGTTAAGTTATCTTGCTGCTGTTTTTCTTAAGGACTGATTAGTTGTGTTTTCTCAGGTTCTCTAATCTTGGAAAATGGCTGATGGACTGAAGCTGCAGCCTTTTGATGGCAAGGGGGACTACGCTATGTGGAAGGTAAGAATGAAGGCCATTCTCACTCGAGAAAAGCTGTGGAAAGCTGTCTCGAACGAATGGCCTTCCGTTATTACTGCCGACGCCAAAGCCGAGGCTATGGGTATGGCACACGCTGAGATCATCTTGAGGCTAACTGACGAGGTTGCTCGTCAGGTTATGCATCATTCTGATCCTAAGGGTCTTTGGGAAGCACTAGATTCTATCTACCTGACTAAGTCCCTGCCTAATAGGGTTAGTCTTCTGATTAGGTTGTTTACCTTTAAGATGAGTGCTTCCATGTCAATTCAAGAAAATTTGGACATTTTCTTGAAACTGACACAAGACCTTAACGCTGCTGATGATGAAATTAAGGAAGATCACCAAGCTGTGATACTTCTTAATTCATTACCTTCGCAATTTAATACACTCAGGGATGTAATTCAGTATAGCAGAGATGATATATCCTTATCCAAACTGTTAGATGCTATAAGACAGAAAAATGACTCCCTTAAGGTTTTTAAACAATTTGAACTAGAGAAAACTGAGCTTAAAACTGAAGTAATGTTTGTTAAGAAAAAGGGTAAAAATTCTAAACCTAAAAACAAACAAGAATGTTCAGAAAATAACTCTAAGTCTGCTGATACCCCCTTAGAATGTACCTACTGTAACAAGCAGGGACATACGGCTAATTACTATTTTAAAAGAAAAGGGATAATCAGAAAAAGGGTAAAAAACCTAAGGGAAATCAAAAGGGTTCACTAATGTTCTTGAATCAAATGAAAAATATGATAATGAACTGCTAGTTTTAGGTGATTCTGATGATAGTGCAACCTGGATCCTAGATTCAGGTTGTACTATGCATGCCACCCCCTTTAGGCATGCCTTCAGTTCCTTCACGAAGATTTCCAGTGGTGAGGTAAGACTTGGTGATCATACCTCGCTGGAAATTAAAGGAACAGGAAGTGTCCCATTAAAAATGTTTGATGGGAAGGTCAGAATCATAACTAATGTGAACTGGGTTCCTAAGCTAAGAAGAAACCTTTTATCAGAATCTGTCTTAGATAATCTAGGGTGTAAAATCATCACAAGTCAGGGAATTAGGGAGGTTATTAGAAATGATAGAGTTTTAATCAGAAGTATTAACAAAGGAGGTCTCTATCATGTTTTAATGTCACCTGAAATTAATTCTGCTGTTGTGAACACTAAAAACCTAGAGTTATCTAAAAAATGGCATTCAAGTTGGGTCATATAGGAAATAATGGGTTGTATCATCTGTTTGCTAATGGTATGCTGAATTTTAAACCTGAAAATATTTCTTTCTGTGAAACCTGCGTGTTAGGAAAGAAAACTGCTCACTCATTTGGTAAATCAACTCTGAAAGTTGAAAGACCACTTGAGTACGTGCACTCTGATCTGTGGGGACCTGCCCAGGTTCCCACAATCGGAGGAAGGATTTATTTTATGTCTTTTGTTGATCAGTACTCTAGAAAGGTTTGGATATTTCTTTTGAAAACCAAATCTGAAGTATTTGATCACTTTAAGGCATGGAAATCCTTAGTTGAGAGCCAAACTGATCTCAAACTCAAATGTCTACGGACAGACAATGGTCTTGAGTTTTGCAATCAAGTATTTGATACTTTTTGCAAGGAGAATGGGATCAGAAGGCACTTGACAGTCCCTGGCACCCCTCAGCAGAATGGAACTGCTGAGAGAATGAATAGAACCTTGCTTGAAAAAGCAAGGTGTATGCTATTCAGTTCTGGGTGCAAGTCCTCTTTATGGGGTGAAGCAGTTTTGACAGCTGCTTACCTTATAAACAGAAGTCCTTCTTCATCTCTTGGGTTTAAAACACCTCAAGAGATGTGGACAGGAAGGAAACCAAATATTCTGCATTTAAAACCCTTCGGTTGTGCAGCCTATGCTCACAATTCTCAAGGGAAGCTAAATCCCAGAGCTGATAAATGCATAATGCTTGGTTACCCCAATGGTACTAAGGGGTATAAATTGTTGCTGATAAAACCTGGAGGATATAAGGTTATAACCTCCAGGTCTGTCACTTTAATGAAGATGATTTCCCATTTAAATCAAAACTGACTCTTCATGATTCTATTACGGGAAATTCAGTTGAATATGACCTGAGTTTTATTCCCAATTATCAGGCAGTGAATCAGCAAGGACTTGGGCAGGAGCATAACCCAGCTTTGGATGATGAAGATTCTCCGCAAAACTCTCACCATGTTGGTGAGAGCTCAGTAAGTCATTTAAATTCCAGTTCTGATAATGATAGTGATGATAATGCTGGTAATGATGCTGATATAAATGCTGGTGTGAATGTTGATGCTGATAATGTGCCTGCTGATAATTTGTCTGCTGATACTGTTGATATTCCTGCTGTGACTGAATCTGATGTGCCTGATGCTATTGTTTCTGGTTCTCATGCATTGAGTGATTACATGTTAACTAGGGATAGGGAGCCTAGAATTAGGAAGCCTAACCCTAAGTATCAGTCTAATCTGTTTGAATATGCCTGCTTGGTTGCTGCTGATGTAATAAATATATTACTCCCAACACTTATGAACAAGCTATGGCTAGTAAACAATCAAATGAATGGAAAATTGCCATGACTGAAGAAATAAACTCAATGCATGTTAATGGAACCTGGGTGTTAGTTACTAGGCCTAAAAATGTGAAACTTATAGACTGCAAATGGGTTTATAAAATTAAAGAAGGCTCTAGTGAAACTGATCCCCCTAGGTTTAAGGCCAGACTTGTAGCTAAGGGTTTTAAACAGAGAGAAGGAATTGATTATAATGACATTTTTGCTCCTGTTGTTAAGTATAAAACAATGCGTCTTTTACTTGCTATGACCACTGTTAATGACTGGAATTTAGATCAAATGGATGTTAAGACTGCCTTTTTGCATGGTGATTTATTAGAAACAATTTACATGGCTCAACCTAAAGGCTTTATTGATAAACTGCATCCTGATCATGTCTGCTTGCTGAAAAAATCTATTTATGGTCTTAAGCAGTCTCCACGTCAGTGGAATAGGAAGTTTGATGCTTGTATGTTGAACTTAGGATTTATCAGGAGTAAATTTGACACTTGCTTGTATCTTAAGAAACCAAAATTATCATGTGTTCTGTTTGTGCTTCTCTATGTTGATGATTTGTTACTGATAAGCAATTCTGTGGTAGAAATAAAGAAACTGAAGTCTGAGTTGAATTCCTATTTTGATATGAAGGACTTAGGAAATGCCCAGAAAATCTTAGGTGTAAAAATCATTAGAGACAGACCAAACAAGAAAATGTTTTTGCTGCAAACTGAATACATTGATAAGGTTCTTAAGAAATTTAACATGGAAAATGTTAAGTCAGTGAGTGTGCCCTTAGGAGGGCATTTAGAACTGAGTAGCAAAGACTGCCCTGTTAATGAATCAGATAAAAAGAAAATGAGCTTGATCCCGTATGATGTTGCTGTTGGCTCTATAATGTATGCTATGCTATGTACTAGACCAGACTTGTCATTTGCTATTAGTGTTTTGAGTAGGTTCATGGCAAATCCTGGTGAAACTCACTGGAATGCCATGAAATATCTGCTTAGATATCTGAATGGAACTAGGAATTATGGTCTGTATTATGCTTTGCATGAACCTAACTGTGAATTGCAGGGATTTGTCGATTCTGATTATGCCAGTAACAAGGATAACAGAAAGTCGACTACAAGCTTTTATTACACATGGGCAGGTAATGTAATCAGTTGGAAATCTCAGCTTCAGTCGATTGTTGCTTTATCTTCGACTGAGGCTGAGTTTATAGCTGCTACTGAGGCAGCAAAGGAAGCCTTATGGCTTCAGGGTTTGGTAAAAGAACTTACTGGTTTTAATTTAGTGCCTGTGTTGAATACTGATAGCATGAGTGCCTTATGTTTGTGCAAAGATCCTGTTTATCACGAACGTTCTAAGCATATCGATGTTAGATATCATTTTATTCGTGATCTTATAGAAAGTAAGGCTATCATTGTTAAGAAAATCTTAGGGGATTTAAATCCTGCTGATTTTGGCACTAAAATAGTTCCATCTAACAAGTTCACCTTTTGCAGGTCTGCGCTTCACATTGAAGACGCTGGCTGAGCAGAAGGTCTTTCGTTGAGTTTCGTGAGCCGATGACGGTCAAGGGGTTCATCTGAAGATCATTGGGCAATTTGTTTTTGGCAGGTTTAGAGTCTGTAATTTACAGTTTTTTTAGGGTCTGTGTTGTTAAGCTGCTGTGTGTAAAGTGCTTGTTTTGAAGAGTCTGTATGTGTGTTTATTCTGTTCCTGTATAAGCTATGAGTCTGTAATAGTGTAGCTTAGTTTTTAGGACAGGTGACTACATATAACTCTGATGTGGTTTTATAGGGTCTGGCCAAAAACTGTGGAATAGGAGGGCAATTTGTAATCCTTATTCCTCAGGTTTTGGCTGAGATCAACTTGTCTTTTGAGCTGAGTAACTCAGCCAATCTCTTTTTCAAGCTTTTGTGAATTTGCCAGGTTATGCAAATAACCTAGAATATAAGGCAAATTTACAATTAGCTAAGAGTTTGGTTTTATCTGTTGCTTTGTTCAATTGACAACTAAAAGGACTAAAGTGCAAATATTCTTTACTCTGAATATTTGCACTTCTGCCCTGAATAAAACCATCGTTTCAGACACTATTCATAGTGCAACACACATTTTCAAAAACCCTAGAAGTGAGAAGACGGAGCGTATGAAGGCGACGATGGCGATTCGGAGGGCGGACGATGGCGACTGCGCTACTGCTGCTATCAGGGGCTTTACAGTGGCCTAAACTGTCCTCTCCTCCTAGTTTTTAGTTGTTGCTTGCTCGGTGTTGATTGCTCTAGATTAGGGTTTCGCGTGTGGTCGAGTTTGTATGCTTGTAATCTGAAACCTATTGCCTAGTGATCTTTATGAGCCTCGTTCTTGAGGCTTGCCGTGGTTTTCTCCCGAATCTCGGGTTCCACGTAAAATTTTTGTGTCCTTACTTTTCTGCACTAGTTTCAACTTATTATTGTCAGCATGATTAACTGGTAGATCTAGCATAACACCTCCCTTTCATCCTCTCACTCAACCCTACCAGGTTACGAACCGCATTCTAGAAAAAGAAACCCTAATTTCATAAAGTGCGTCGATGTGAGGCGCTTGTACTTCTATCTAATCACCTGAATTAACCATATATAAGTTAAAAAATTTGAAAAGAATAAGAATAATGAACAACTACTAAGTTAGAATAGACGCAAAAATCAAGTGTTGATCCCAAGTCTACTATACAAATGTCAAATCTTGTCAAACATTGTATAAGGTCAAAATTAAAAGAGGTTGGAAAGAATGGCGGAAAGGTACAAGAAAAAAGTTGGAATAGATGCAAATAGCATGTGGAATCCTACTCTCCTGCACTGATGTCAAACACTTGTACCATCTAACATAACTGAATTGCTTTGTACATTGGTGGTAATGTTAGAAGGACCGGCCGACCCACCAAGACCCCATTCTCAATGAGATAAATAAGTTAGCCAGATGGGTCGGAGAAGTATCCTAAAAAGAGGAGAAGTATCCTAAAAAGAACATCTAAAATGGCTTGGTTCTGTTTTGAAACATACTACATTATTTTTAGACTAAGAGTCTAGTTAGAGAGTCCATATTCTACCCATCAGGGGTTAGCTCAGTTGGTAAGAGCCGGAGCCAGAAATGGCCACCACTGGAGCCAACCCGGGTTCGATTCCTGATGGGGGCAGGACAGGGGTTCTGCGGGGTAGGTTAGAGGGGAATAATTTAATTTGGCTTGAGAATGGGGTTGTCCATTCCTTGACCAATTTTTTTTTAAAAAAAAAAAAAAAAAAGAGAGTCCATATTCTATATCATTTTCACTCACCAGTTATTCTTTCTTAATTTAACAGTTACAATCCAACAATGTGAATTACCATGTTCATAATTCAGGGGACATTCTTTAATAGATGCTTGAATAAAACAAAGGGTGCATATAACAACAAATCAAAGAAACTAATCATGTGCAGCATCCAATGATGCAACAAACAAGTCCCTCTTTTACTTACTGGAAACTCGTAATCGAGGCTTAGTATGCTTCATCTGAATAACTGGAGTCAATATTTAAACTACGCGCATTCATAAAAATGTAGCAAAGATGGCTTTACCTTTACCATATCCTAAAATAGACTTTAGTTCAAAATGCCTTGCTTTCTAGATCAACATCTGCCTTAGCTCCATCATGTCCTCTGATATCAGCCACCATTTTGTCATCCCTAAAGCTCCCGATTTTAGCACTATTCTTTCCCTTGTAACTCCACGAAACCAACAAATATACTAGAAAATTGATGATGTTGATTACTGCAAGGATCCAGTAGAAGTTATCAAACATATTTTATTTTCAAGTTGCAAATACAAAGCATCAAGCCAAATACAATAAATACATATCAAATTTCAAAGCCTTGAAATATTGCACCAATCAAAAGATCCATAAAAATAATTGAAGAAATCTTAAGTGAGGCTTGCCCTATCCAAAGTATTACTTCTAGCTCTTGAACCTCCACACAGTCAATCTCTCGGACGAGCCAACCATAACTAGCTAAGTGCTCTCAACCGTGAAATGAAATCGCTGATGACAAGTAGTGCACGGGCAGCTTGTCTGGAGGTTAAAATCCTATGTAATTGTTGCAAGGTTTGATGTCTCAGTAGGTCAGCCTGTAAAGTAGTAAAACAGACCCAAATTTAATATGCAGATTTTGATCTTATTAAATTGGTGCCTTCAATTTATTGCTAATGAGTTGCATCATTTACCTGGTAAAGAAAATTTTCAAGTGTCGCAAGGCTTCCCATTGCAATAGCCATCTGACCCATGTAATCTGCTACGTTTCCTGATCCACAAGGTCCTAATGAAGTTGCAAAAAGTGTCTCCACAAGTGACTGCTGCACTGCTTCCATGCCTTGCGACAAGGCATCTTCTGCCTGCTGAGAGGATTGTCGTAGATTGCATATACCCATTAGTTGTTGATCCAAAGTATTACTTCTACCTGCACTTGAATTGAAAACCACCAAGTTCACATTTTTGAAAACTCGAAAGAGAGTTAGAGGGAGGAGTTAAATTAGTATGTAGATATCCACTTGAGAGATAACGAAATTAGTATTTGAGGTTGATACCCTTCTATATGTGATGTTATGTGAAATATTTTGGATCTTGCTTAATATTTTCGGATTTCGCTTGAAATTTTCGTGTCCCGCCTGAAATTTTCGGATCCCGCCTGGAATTTTTAGATCATATGTGACTAACCTATTCAATGTTAGTCGCAAATAATGCACATTTTTACGTAGAATGACACATGTTGTAATATTCATGTTTGTAAGTTTACATCGTACAAACCCCATCTATATATCTTGTTAACACCAAATACATTGTATAATAACATTACACATCTTCATCCATATATCTTCATCATCAATGTCGTCAACCTCATCTTCTTTGAATGTGTTTTCATCCATTTCTCTTAAATAACATTCGTGATCCATGTTTACATATAGCTAGTAAGGGTTCATCTTCACATATTGCTCATTTTAAATGTGTGTTCATGCATGCATGAACACTTTCAAAAGATCAACATCACGCTCAAAAGATCAAATGGGTTAAACATGGATCAAATGTTTACACAAGTGTGTTCTAAATTATTAATTCAAACTCCTAGCTGCGTTTAAACGAGTGTTAAAACCTTCTCCAAAACCTGACTTTGAGTTTATAAAATTTTCAAAATCAACATCACGTTCAAAAGAACAAATTGGTTAAACAAAGAATCAACAATTATGTTTATGTTGTGCAAAATCCATGGGTAAATCGTCGGATTTGTGAAATGGGTTGAAGGAGCGTCTTAGAGAAGAAGAGTGACATGGAGGGCTTCCGATTGAAGATTGGTTCTGAGATAGCGTTGTTATTATGAACTTAAACTTATGTGACTTACATATATCAATGTCCGTCGCTTAAGACAAAAATTGTTGAACCAATTTAATTGTTTCTAAAACGGATCATATAAAAGTAATAACTTTGTCAGCGTTTTGAAAGTTTGCGTACGTGGCAAATTAAAAATAGACTTAAGCGACAAACTATGGGCTGTCACTTAGATATTTGTCGCATTAGATCTCTTAAGCGACACACTTATGCTTGTCGCATATCGCCAGTCACATAAGATACCTCAAGCGACTGGCTATGTATGTCAGTCAGGAAAGATAACTTATGCGAGAAATGCTTATGTGAGTTCATCAACATAAGTCCCTTAAGCCATTTTCTGGCGTAGTGTAAATCTGATGTTAAAAGTAAACTATTATTTGTCGAAGGTAAAGGTAAGAAGAAGAATAAAAACTCCGGGAATGGTGAAAGCAATTTGAGAAACAACCTGCTAAGCATCAATCTTAAACACTGTAACATGAAAAATCATACTGTAGATTACTGTTTACGAAGGAAAAAAGATGATAAGGAGAAAAAGAAAAATCAAAACCAGGGTATGAATGTTTGTGAGTATAAAAATGAATTGCTGTTAGTATCCTCTTCTATATGTAATAATTCTTCCTGGATTCTTGACTCTTGATGTACTATGTATGCTACTCCTTGTAAGTCTTTATTTTCTGAACTAACATCTATGAATGAGGGTGAGGTTTCCCTAGGAGATCATACCAGTTTGCAGATTAAAGGGATTGGAACAGTTCCCTTTAAACTACATGATGGTAAGATAAGATACTTGCATAATGTCAGGCATATCCCTACCCTGATCTTAGTAGAAATTTGATTTCTAATCAACACTAGATGATCTAGACTGTCATATTATTACATCAAAAGGAATTAGAGAAGTTGTTAGAGATGGAGTGTAGTGATGAGGGCAGTAAATCAAGGTGGATTATATTATGTTCAACTTTGTTCTGAAATTAACTCTTTTGATGAGAATGATATGTGTTTAGCTTAAACCTTAAATGGCGTGCTAGATTTGGACATGTAGGAAATAAGGGATTATCATATTTACATAAAAATGGTTTGATTTCCTTTAAGCCTGATGATATTGAATTATGTAAAACCTGCATAATTGGTTAGAAAACTACACACTCATTTCCTAAATCTGTTTTTAAAATTGGTCATCCCTAAGAATATGTTCATACTGATTTATGGGGACCATTTCAGATAGCTACACTTGGTGGTAGGAATCATTTCCTATCAACAATTGATATACTAGAAAGGTCTGGGTATATATATTGAAATTAAAGAGTGAAGCATTTGAACATATGAAGTATAGAAAAGCTTTAGTCAAAGCTAGACTTACCTTAATCTGTTTGAGAACTGGCAATCGTCTTGAGTTTTTGATGTGGGCTAATTAGTTGGTTTTGGGCTACTATCTAAATTAGGGTTTCTTTTATGTTTAGGATTTTATTTATTTTCTTATTTAAGCAAATTGTACTTCCTTTTGTCAGACGGCTTATGATGAAAATTAGGATTTCCCTTTTGTCGTCAAGTTTCGCGATTTCGGTTGAAATCAAGACTCTTGCTATAAATTTCTCTTGTTAATTTATGGAATTAACGAGTTATTGATATTTATCGTTCCTTCCCGTCACGCGCTGCAAATGATGTGTGCTAATTAGTTGGGTTTGGGCTACTATCTAAATTAGGGTTTCTTTTATGTTTAGGGTTTCATTTATTTTCTTATTTAAGCAAATTGTACTTCCTTTTGTCAGACGGCTTGTGATTAATGAAAATTAGGATTTCCCTTTTGTCGTCAAGTTTCGCAATTTCGGTTGAAATCAAGACTCTTGCTATCAATTTCTCTTGTTAATTAATGGAATTAACGAGTTATTGATATTGATCGTTCCTTTCCGTAATGCGCTGCATCAGTTTGGTATCTGTTTCCAGCCGATCCTAGGAGTGTGTCACATCACCATCAACCGGGACTTGACGCTGAGTCGACAAAGGATGTAGCTAAAATACTACAAAATAAATCAGGCATGCGAAGAGAGTTGGGACACCTCTTAACTTTTGATGGTCCTAAAATTATTTTGCTCTAAGTCCAGATTTATATCGATTTCAAGGCAACCTGCAATTATGCCACCTCGAGCACAAAGGAGAGTTGCCGCTCAATCGGCAGCCTTGGATGATGCTGAGCCATGGAGAGTTAATGCTAAAAGAAGTCAGATCGAACGTCTGAATAAAAGATTGTACGAGTTCATTATGATTCGTGGTGTTGTAGCTGTCACTAAGGAAAATCCTATCAAATTTTTAGTGAAATCCTCCTCGGACGGGATAGCTCGATGTGCGAGTTAAGTCCTTAAGGAGGATGTTTCAGATTTTGATAATGATTTCAAGGTTGATTCTCATGAACGGATGCCCTATGACATTCGTAGTCTTTATTTCTTCAGATCATGATCTTAGACGAACCGGCCCGTAATTCGAGGACGAATCTTTTCGACATGGAGAGAATGATGTGGGTTAATTAGTTGGTTTTGGGCTACTATCTAAATTAGGGTTTCGTTTATGTTTAGGGTTTCATTTATTTTCTTATTTAAGCAAATTGTACTTCCTTTTGTCAGACGGCTTATAATGAATGAAAATTAGGATTTCCCTTTTGTCGTCAAGTTTCGCGATTTCAGTTGAAATCAAGACTCTTGCTATCAATTTCTCTTGTTAATTTATAGAATTAACGAGTTATTGATATTTATCGTTCCTTTCCGTCACGCGCTGCATCAATTTTGTAACAGAGACTTCGTTTATTTAGTGCTGAAAATGGCATAAGAAGACACAAAAGTACCCTTGATGAAGTGTAATAAATTTCATTTTATCAATGCACAAGATTGTGCCAACACATTAATGAGACGTGTGAGTTGCACATATTTTGCATATCACATTGCACATGTCATGTGCAATGACGTGTTGCAATCTCAGCCATTGATGAAGTGCAATCAACATATGCAAAGTGGGATTCACTAGTCCACCGAAAAAGAAGGATCCACATGAGGAAATCTCTTTGATATATTTATGATATTTTGGAGATTATATGTTGATGGTTAGGGGTTAGAGGATATGGTTCATTATTACATATTATTTATCAACATTTGAGATTATTTGATTGAGAATACTATGGAAACTTTACTTTTAATATTCACTGACAATAGTTAAACTTTGATGGATTTTAGATACTGTTAGTGATGCTGTTACTATTAATGGGTGGCCTTTTGTTGATTACGTGATAGGTAAGTTTTATAACTTCACTAATATTTTTGATACAGTCTTTTTGGGATCAAGAGTGGATATATTTCATTCAATTAAGAGTACATCAGATCATGAATACATCCGATCACGAGTACATTCGATCATGAATACAAAATGAAATACAAACGATGGTACAAATTGAGACAACAACAATACTGGGTCATCTCTGAATACAGTTGATCGAGCAGGCCACTGCCGGCACCTGCACCATTGACTCCCACTCGTCCGGCACTCGGATATGATAAGGAGTATGGCTACAACAAACCAAACCTTATTACACAGCAAAAACTTGCAAAAGGTCGAAACAAAACTATTACAATGTCCATTATTTATATACATGACATACATCTAGGAATATAATTCGAATAAAGACCGATCTGTCACATGCATGTGACCATGGAGGTAGGCGGCGACGACGGTGATGACAAACAGCCACATGCATGCAACCTGATTGGATGATTCAAGTGACGGCAGCGGTAATTGATGATGGGGGAGGAAGTGATGGCTCAGCCAAGTAAAAGACTCCTTGGGAGTAGAGGTAACTCTAATAACTACTCTGTACACAAAATATTGTTTGGTTCCCCATTGTTTTTCTTTTACGATATTCACAATTTATATATATATTATGATGTATGCTTGCTAAATTGTAGGTAAAATTCAATGAGAAGATGTATGAAATGTGCGAGGGTCATGATATCAATGTTGAAATTGTGAACGAGTGTATGTCTATCGAAGATAAGGATCAAAGAGAAATTGTCTGGGCCTCCACTATCCGAATTGACTGCCAACTTACAGTTCATGACATACCAAAAACTTCATGATGAGCTGGAGAAAGAAAGAAAATTGAAGCTAAGGAAAGGGAAGAGGCATCTGCCAAGCTTATTGCCCTCGAGGAGAAATTTGAAAATCGCTTTAAGACTTCGGAAAAGCATATTTGTGCAAGTTGCGCTCCTTATCATTCTCATTCGATTTAACTATACATATTAAACTTTAAACTTTGTGAACTTGTAAGGATTATGTAAATTTTGGATAGTACGATAATTACATCAAATTTATTGAAGGAAAACAAACCAAATGTAAGAAATATGATGGTAGTCGAGCCTTATGCGTCTTGGAACTCATTCATTTGGGCATTTGTGGACCATTACCTACACCATCATGGAATGGTCAACGATATTTTTTAGTTTCATATACGATTATTCTCGATTTGGCTAAATATTTCTTATACACGAGAAATCACATGCTCTGGATGTATTCAAAGCCTATTAGGCTAAGGTTGAGTTACAATTAAATAAAAATATTAAGTACCGTAAATCTGATTGTGGTGGTGAATACTACAGCAGATATGAAGGTTTAGGTGCACAACGTCCAGGACAATTTGCCTTATTCCTTGAGGATTGTAGAATTGTACCTCAATACACTATGCCAGGCTCACCAAGCATGAATGACGTGGCTGGGCACGGAACCGCACTCTTAAGGTTATGGTGACGAGTATGATTAGTCATTCTACATTTTTAGAAAACTCTAGGATGAAGCACTACAGACAACATCATATATTCGAACACAGTGTCAACTAAAGTAGCTGTTAAACACCTTTTGAGCTTCGGAATGGGGGCAAGCCAAATCTAAAGCATTTTCATATTTGGGGATGCCCAACTGAGGCGAGACCTTATCATTCTCATGAAAGAAAATTGGACTCGAAAATAGTAAGCAACTATTTTATTAGCTACTCTAAGTGATCAAGGGGTTTTAAATTTTATAATCCTACTACCCGAACTCTTTTTGAGCTTGGAACTGCAATTAGGATGTTGAGTTTGGGGGAGAAATCATGTCAGGAACATTGCCTTTGAAGAAGATGGACCAACAACTGCTTCTGACAGTGTTTATATTGAATTACCTATCATTGTTCATAAATCAGACTTAGATCATCAACCTCTGGACGTAGTTGTTTCTCCTCCAGCTCAGGTTCAGGACAATGTTCCTGAAGTCCAAAGTCAACAACCTCAAGAAGAAGTGCCACTTCAGAGAACCACTAGGTAGAGGAGAAATGCAATTTCGGATGATTATATTTTATATCTCATGGAACATGGGAAAATGGAATGCTAGAAGATGATTTGATCACCGTTCAGCAAACCATAGAAAGTTTCAACTCTCAAAATTGGATCAATATAACGAATGAGGAGTATAAGTCTATGCAAGAAAATAAAGTTTGGGAACTTGTCCTGTTACTTGAAGGTGCGAGACTGACGAGCACATAGTTGAGTGCGTCAAACTTAAATTTATAATAATTCGTACATGCTAGCAAGCGGAAAGTAGGATCGAACCCAAAAGAGAGCAATTTAATTCTAGAGTATAATTATTTTAAAATATATAAAAAAGGGGGTTTTCAAAGAATTGTTTTGATGCTTCAACCAATAAATAAAATGTATAAATAAAATATACTCCCTCCGTCCCATTATGTTTGTCCACTTTGAATATTATATACCTCACAAATAATCCAAATAGTGGACAATCTTTGTGGGACGGAGGGAGTATGTGTCAACGATCAATTCATGGAGTTGTTTGCAACATAAAATAATTACCACACATGTAAAAATCATATGAATTTTATATAGTTGTTTCCGCTAGAGACACAACAACATACATCTGATAAGATAATATGCAAATAATTTTATAAAAAATCCTTATCTTCTATAAAAAATCCTTATAAACAACATACATCCGTTAGAGCTCGTATGAGAGTAACATTGTTTTTATAACATAATATGAAAAAAGAATCAGATACAATATTGATTTTACTATATCTGTATCCAAATACCCACACTTGGTACATCTTGATATACCACGAACCACAAATAATACCCTGGTGGTGCCAGCACAGCCGACCTTGGAGTCGTTACGGTAACCTGATATGTGCTCTTTCCTAAACTTATAAATTGCCCCATAGACAATACCAGCAACCTTTGATTCATCGAAACCGAATGAGTTGTGAAGGTTGGTGACACCATTGACACTACTATACGCTTTAGGTCCACGACCCCTCCTACTTTAAACCGGATGTTAACCTTCTTGGCGTACCCAATTCTTGTTCGAGAAGTGGGTAACAGAAAGCTAGGCCGTAGACTTTTAGAAGTTGCATTGAAGTAGGATGGTGAAAATGCATCAAGACTTACCTCAGTTGGAAACTTCGCATTTGCAGTTTTGTAGTGCACATGAGGGTTACTACCACCCACAAGGACTCGGCCATCGCGTAGCAAAATGGCTGTTGAGTGATACATTCTTGGAGTCGTGGCGGGGTTCCCTATCTCGAATCTCGAACCTAGATTTTTACTTGGGTGGTAAATTACTGGGTTCAAAGCTGGTTCATCTGCCGACTCCCAGCCAGATGTTCCCTTAGTTGCACCATTTATGATCAAAATATCGCCGTTTGGGAGTAAAGTCATGTCACCCATGACGCGAGGCAATGGCATCGTCTCAATGACCCATGATGGGGAAGGATCAGTAATGTTCATACGGGCACATGTGTTTAAGGCTGTGATGAAGTTCCCGTTTTGAGATGCAGCAAATGAGCCTTTCGGTGCTCCGCCACAGACCAATACCTCGGCCACTACGGACGCTGCCTCCAAATTTTGTAACGGAAGTAAGACAGCTGACCCGGAACTAGGGTATGATCTTGGGTCACCTCCTGGAATGGTTGGATAGTTTCTCACAACCCTATTTCTATTGTAATCGAATAGAATGGCTCGATTGTTGGCAAAGATGAAGATGAATCCATCCGTGTTCAGGAACACGAAAGGATACAGATTGTTCTCCAATCCCTGGTCATTTGTTTGAGCCAGAAATGGTAAGGCCTTTAAGGTTTTGAATGTGGTTTTAGGATAAAACTCATAGTTAAACTGTCTCCGACCACCGATTATAATCTCCTCGCCTGAGGGGAGGACTTGGACCGATGAGTACCACCTTTTTACTAAAAGGGCATTCTTAATATCCGACCAATCACAATCATTGATGCAAGCTTCAATGGTTCTTACAACTCGTTCTCCCATCCCAAATCCACCAGTTTGGATGAGGGTGCCATTCGGGTTGACATAACCAGATGAGCACCAAAAATCCGAGAGAGCCAAAACAGGACGAACACTATTAGTCGCAACGTTGTACTCGACCGAATGAGCTGAACAATCCGTAGTGTTAGGTACAGTTTCGGGATCACATTTGGATTTTGGTAGCATGATCCGTGACTGGTTAAAGTCTAGATGATCAAATATAACGACTCTATCATTATTGAGGAGTTGCATGTGCATGGCAGATACACCTCCATTTTCGATCAGACGTTTCCAGCTTCCAGTTGCTGCTTCTGTTTTTACAATTATAGCAATATGAAGGAGACAAAAGAAGATCACACGGGAGACCGTCTTCATTCTACTATTGTGTTTGATTCGAATCACATTACTTGTGATGCATATACATATAAAATCAGATCAAATAAAGCATTGCTACATAATTAGTCATGGAATGCAAGTAAGCAAGTGCACACATTAATATACAAGTTATGAAAACAAATCTTGTTCGTTGTTCCTCTGTCGCCAACTATTTATACTTGTTTGAGTGATTAGTGGTTATTAATTAATTAGAGGCGTGCAATATATGTTCCAAGATCGTGTCGTCACATCCGTTGAATATTCCTAAATCAAAAAATAACATGATTATTAGGCCATTTGTTTTGCGTATTTTATTGTTGTAATACATAACACTATCTTAAAATCAGGACAAATCTACCCAAAAAATTCTTAATTCCATCCCAATCAATATTGGCCGCGAAAGATAAGAAAATATTTTTATATAACTGTTAGAATAGTTATATAAAATTAAATAGGAATAAAACAAGTATTGAAATTATTGAAATATAAGTAAGAAAGAAATTGAAAAAATAAATAGAAGTTAGAGATACGAAATAGTATCTGACTGAGACACGCTCGGTGCTTTCAATAATATTGTCTCATGTCCACTGAAATCATTTCCATTTTACATTTTTTGATGTTTAAGAGATTAGCGAGTCATGAACAACATGTATAGTACAGTTGAATGTGATTGTGAACACAGTGTTTGTCACTTTAACGAGTTGCCTAAGAATGTGCAGCAAGCTTTGAATGTGTTCACATCAAGTTATGTATGTTTGTCTGTAACTCATCTCTGCTTAACAACTCTGATCTTCAAAATCACAATCAAAATATTTTTACTCTCCAAGAATGTTCTTTTAATTCGGTGCTCTCTTTTATTTGAAAGGGAGTAGATTAGATTTCTTAAATATTTTTAAAATATCTAAAAAACATTGATTGGTTTTCCAAATTATTTAGATAATATTAATCCTATGTATTACACCGTCTTAACGGATTACTTGACGCGCGCAAATAATCTCGCGGAATGTTTGGCTTGGCTGATTTCTCGGATAATGCCTCTTCACTTCACTAAGCCTATTACAAGAGATATTCGACAACAGTTTTTAATATTTGATAACTTTTGATAAGTTACGCGTTAGGTAAAGTTCAAGAGAAACAAAAAATTTATGTGAGACGGGAGGACTAAATATCAACCGTTAGATTAGAAACAGGTCAAACTGTGGCAACATATTACAGTACTTTAAAAAAGTTATGGGATGAATTGCTTACATATGTCCCTACTCGAAACTGCACATGCGGCAAGTGTGAGTGCAATTTGAATTCCTTTTGGTCTAAAGAACGCGAAGAAGAACTTGTGCATCAGTTTCTTATCGGTCTTGATGATGTTATATTCGGAACTCTTCGATCTAATATCATGGCACAAGATCCTTTACCACCAATGAATAAAGTTTACTCCTTGGTGGTTCAAGAAGAGCGTTTAAAGGCGGTTGTCATATCAAGAGAGTCTTCCATTGATTCCTTGGCTTTCGCTGCTCGAAATATTTCACAGCCAACTCCAACACCACAATCTAAATCTCTCGAATGTTCTCATTGTGGAAAGAAGGGTCATGAAAAGTCATCTTGTTATCAAATTATTGGCTTTCCAGATTGGCTTAAAGAGAAAATTAGTGCTCGTAAACAAGCTTCTAAGTCAGGCACAAACTTGAATCGTCCTTCTACAAAAGATAGGGCACCAGCATATGCTAATGCAATCAACAACTCAGGAGATGCAACTACCCCATCCTTGACAGCTTCTGATCGTCAAATGTTTGGATCGACTTTATCTGATGAGCAATGGAGTGCTGTAATGAATATGTACCAATCAATGCAGTCTATTACTGATAAATCGGGTATCTCTTCTTCTTGGATCCTTGACACTGGTGCCTCTTATCACATGACTGGTGATATTACATTACTAAAAAACATTACAGATATTGCACCTCTTCCAATAACTTTACCTGATGGCAGAGTCTTTTATGCAACAAAAAAAGGCTGCATTTACATCAACAGTGTTCGGATATCTAATGTTCTATTGGTTTCTCATTTGAGCTGCAATCTTTTGTCTTTTGCTCAGCTCTCACGTGATCTACATATATTAGTGCTTCTTACTAATAAATTTGTGATTCTTCAGGAAGTAAATACACAGACAGTGATTGGCATGGGTAAGCAGTACGGAGGGGTTTACTGGCTTCAACAACTGCGCTCTACAGCCTCAGCTATGTCGGTGCAGTTGCCTATCAATTCAGCTACACTATGGCATCGTCGTCTTGGTCACCCATCAGCAAGTGTTTTATTTTCTATTACTGAACTTAAGTTGGATAAGGAGTCTTTAGCAAGTATTGTGCCTTGTGACTCATGTTTCAAAGCAAAACAAACTAGACACTCTTTTCCTCTCAGTTCAAATAAAGCAGAAAGTTTATTTCAGTTGATTCACTGTGATGTTTGGGGACCTTATAGCACTCCCTCGTTTACTGGTGCTTCTTATTTTTTAACAATAGTGGATGATTATTCACGGGCAGTTTGGGTTTATTTCTTCGCATCCAAATCTGAGGTCGCCATGATATTTAAGAATTTTTATAATTTTATTGATACACAGTATCATAAACGTATTCAGCGTGTTCGTGCTGATAATGGGACGGAATTCCTACCTCTACGTACTTTTCTTGATGCTAAAGGAATTATTTTTGAAACATCTTGTGTTGCGACACCCCAACAAAATGGAAGAGTTGAGCGAAAACATCGTCACTTACTTAATGTTGCTCGTGCATTACGCTTTCAAGCTCACTTACCATTACAATTTTGGGCCGAATGTGTTTCAGCAGCTGCGTTTCTCATCAACCGCACACCATCCCCAATTTTAGATAACCAAACTCCTTACGAGCTTTTACACCATTGTGCACCGGTTTATGACTCTTTTCGAGTTTTCGGATGTCTCTGTTTTGCATCTCAAGTTCCTAGATTTCGAGATAAATTTGCAGCGCGAAGTCGGAAATGCATTTTCATCGGCTATCCCATTAATAAGCGTGGCTGGCGTTTGTATGACTTGGAGACTAATGATATTTTCATCAGTAGGGATGTTGATTTTTTTGAAACAATATTCCCTTTTGCTTCACCTCCGGTTAAGGAACCTGTAACTCAAAGCTCAACCCCATTACCATCTATATATGATGATCATTCTCATCATTCCATAACATCAGTTCCTTTGGATTCCACAACACCTTCAGAAGTAAGGGAGAGTTTGTCTTCAGTGGAAAGAGAGAGTTCTTCTTCTTCTTCACATAATGCTGAGTTAGATTCGCATGATGTCAGAAGGAGTAATAGACATAAAACATCAAATATACGTTTGAAAGACTATGTATGCAATACCGTTCAGCGTGTTAACCCTCCTGTCACTTCATCTTTGTCCAAATCAAAACCACAAACCTCAAGTACACTTTATCCTCTAGCTGCATATGACTCATGTTCCAAGTTTTCAAATTTGCATGTCCGATATCTTGCAGCTATTACAGCTGGTGTAGAACCCAACTCATTCAAAGAGGCAGTGCAACATTCTGTTTGGCGAGAGGCAATGAACTTGGAACTTGAGGCATTACGTCAAAATAATACGTGGACTCTTTCTTCTCTACCTCCATATAAGAAACCTATCGGATGTAAATGGGTGTATCGGATAAAGTACAAGTCTGATGGTACTATTGAGAGACACAAAGCGCGTTTAGTCGTACTTGGAAATCGTCAAATTGAAGGTGTTGATTACACCGAAACTTTTGCACCGGTTGCAAAAATGACTACAGTCCGAGTATTACTTTCGGTTGCTGCCGTCCGTGGATGGGAGCTTCATCAGATGGATGTTCATAACGCATTTTTGCATGGCAATCTTGATGAAGAGGTATATATGACACCTCCACCCGGCTTGGTTGGTGTTCCGTCAGGACATGTTTGTCGTTTAAACAAATCTCTTTACGGACTCAAGCAAGCTCCACGAAATTGGTTTGCAAAGCTGTCTTCTACTTTATTTGCTTTTGGTTTCACTCAAAGTAAGGCCGACTACTCTCTTTTCTCATATGAAAAGAACAACATCACAATGCACGTTTTAGTGTATGTCGATGACTTAATTATTGCAAGTAATTCAACTGATTTCATTGCTCGATTCAAGGCATATCTCACATCATGTTTTCATATGAAAGATCTTGGCTTTTTGAAGTACTTTCTTGGGATAGAAATATCACGTCTTCCATCTGGCCTTTTTCTTTCTCAACGGAAGTATACACTAGATATATTATCTGAAACTGGATTACTTGCTTCAAAGCCTTCTGAATTTCCCATGGAGCAACATCACCAGCTAGCTATTTCTAAGAGCCCTTCTTTTTCTAATCCTGAGAGATATCGTCGTATAGTGGGCCGGCTTATTTATCTTGTTATTACACGTCCTGAGTTATCGTATTGTGTCCATACTTTAACTCAGTTCATGCAACATCCTAAACTAGATCATTGGCATGCTGTTCTTCGGGTTTTGCGCTATTTAAAAGGTCATCCAGGACAAGGTTTACTTCTATCTAATCAAAGTTCTCTCCAACTTACAGCTTTTTGTGATTCGGATTGGGCTTCTTGTCCTATAACTCGGCGTTCCATCTCAGGTTATTTTATAATGTTGGGCAAGTCTCCCATCTCTTGGAAAACAAAGAAACAAGTAACTGTCTCATGTTCATCTGCTGAGGCGGAATATAGATCCATGGCATGGACCTGTCGTGAACTAGTATGGTTAAAATCATTACTGCGTTCGTTGGGAGTTGGTCACACTTTTCCTATACGCCTTTACTGTGATAGTCAAGCTGCCTTACACATCGCTGCAAATCCCGTGTTTCACGAACGAACAAAACATATTGAAATTGATTGTCACTTCATAAGAGACTATATTCAATCTGGTGCTCTCATCACATGCTACATACCAACAACGCAGCAACCTGCAGATATATTTACTAAAGCTCTCGGAAAGACACAGTTTCAACATCTATTAAGCAAGTTGGGCATTATTAATCCTCATGCTCCAACTTGAGGGAGAGTATTGAATGTTAATTAGTCTTTACGTATCCGTTCAATGCATTAAGTTAGTCTGTACATTTAATTTGATCTTAGCTAAAACTAAGATGCTTAACTTGTATATATTGAAGTCTCGTATCAATGCAAATTATGAAATCCAAAAGCTATTCCACTTCTCTTGTCTTCCCTTCTTTCTTTATCAATATTCCTAAATCAAAAAATAACATGATTATTAGGCCATTTGTTTTGCGTATTTTATTGTTGTAATACATAACACTATCTTAAAATCAGGACAAATCTACCCAAAAAATTCTTAATTCCATCCCAATCAATATTGGCCGCGAAAGATAAGAAAATATTTTTATATAACTGTTAGAATAGTTATATAAAATTAAATAGGAATAAAACAAGTATTGAAATTATTGAAATATAAGTAAGAAAGAAATTGAAAAAATAAATAGAAGTTAGAGATACGAAATAGTATCTGACTGAGACACGCTCGGTGCTTTCAATAATATTGTCTCATGTCCACTGAAATCATTTCCATTTTACATTTTTTGATGTTTAAGAGATTAGCGAGTCATGAACAACATGTATAGTACAGTTGAATGTGATTGTGAACACAGTGTTTGTCACTTTAACGAGTTGCCTAAGAATGTGCAGCAAGCTTTGAATGTGTTCACATCAAGTTATGTATGTTTGTCTGTAACTCATCTCTGCTTAACAACTCTGATCTTCAAAATCACAATCAAAATATTTTTACTCTCCAAGAATGTTCTTTTAATTCGGTGCTCTCTTTTATTTGAAAGGGAGTAGATTAGATTTCTTAAATATTTTTAAAATATCTAAAAAACATTGATTGGTTTTCCAAATTATTTAGATAATATTAATCCTATGTATTACACCGTCTTAACGGATTACTTGACGCGCGCAAATAATCTCGCGGAATGTTTGGCTTGGCTGATTTCTCGGATAATGCCTCTTCACTTCACTAAGCCTATTACAAGAGATATTCGACAACAGTTTTTAATATTTGATAACTTTTGATAAGTTACGCATTAGGTAAAGTTCAAGAGAAACAAAAAATTTATGTGAGACGGGAGGACTAAATATCAACCGTTAGATTAGATTAATCTGCGGTTGAGATTGAAGTTGGTTTTTATATAATAGGGTTGGATTTGCAAAAAACCCTAGCGGTTGAGATTAAAGTTGGTTTTTATATAATGGGCGGTTGGATTTTCAAAAAACCCTATCGGTTGAAATTAACGGTTATTTTTTTGAATCAAATCTCATCTGTTGGGTTGAGATCATGTCTCACTGTCTCACATTTATTTATCCGTCCTCCTAAAACCTTACTCTACGCATCTATTACTCTTTATCTTATTTGGTCACAAATTTACCATTTCAATGTAATTTCACTTCGCTGAACACTCAAAATTGAACCGCACATGAATCAAAAATTGAATGACTTTTCGAACTCCACTTTCAAAAGATAAGTGGCATTTTTAATGAGTTACGGTCGACACATGAATGTGGGTTATAACACACAATGGCTTAAAGAGCAATACTGGGGATGATAAAATATTGAACAAAATAAGAAACACGTTTGGCCTGAAATATATACAAAATAAACAAATAATGTTACATTGAAATCTTATTTGGTACCATCAGTCAGTGATACCATGATGCGGACATCTTCATTGAAATTTCATAAATAGAAAGAGATCAAATACAAATTACATATATGGTATAAATTATGTAGTCATCTTAATTATACATCTATTTAATCATAAATGTTTATATTAATTAGTAATTTTAAATATTCAAAATGGCAAGTTAGTAATTTCACATACTTTAAATATAATCAATAGTACACATTACAAATTACAATTTATCCTTTAGATTTGGAGAAATTATATGTAATAAATAAAATAATCTATAATGGACAATGATTAAAAGTTTAACATTAGATGAATAAAATATATTCCTCATTTAGTTCATGAAACGGTGTACTATGTGTAATGAAACTTAATGAATTATTTCATGAGTAAAATATTCGTAAAATATTTTTTCGAACATTATTGTGTTATTTCAAGAACTAAAATATACTATGAATAGTAAAATAGTATAATATGATTCATGAACGCTAATGTGCTATTTTATTGACTAAAATATACTAAAACTATAAAGAAGAACATTTTGGTAGTAAGATTGGTTCTTTTATTTATATGATTCATTTACGGTGGCTGAGTAAAGGGTGTGAAATTGAACTCAAATACGATTGATATTAAGAAAATTATCAAAAATATTAGGTTTAAGTTATGCTGTTTTAATTTTGACAGGTTTGAGTTTCGAGTTTCAAATATGACACTTTTTTAAGGATTTCATTGTTTCATTCCGCATGATCCCTTTTAAAAGAATTACGTGGCGTTTTTATCCTAAGTTGCGTGACACGTCTGCGTCTAAATGACGCGTTTTCCATTTAATAGGGATCCCGCTGTTTGAAACCACGGGATCATGTAGAAATATGGATCCCACTGTTTCAAACCGCGAGATCCCTTTAAAAAAACTACGTGGCGTTTTTATCCTATGTGGCATGATACATCTGCGTCTAAACGACGCTGTAACGATAGATATTCTGCGTAAACACAAAATAAAGTACAAAATATTTTATTGCTTTGATTTCAGAAAGTTTCGTGTACAAAATCTCTATTTCTCCTCTGATTCTACTATGTAGTAGATAACCGCGTATGTCACGTTGACTTGAGTGACACGCGTATGTTTCTTGTTTGTCGCGTTGACGAGGGTCGTGTTGACTTGATCTCGTTTTGGCGTTGAAGGCTTCTCTGCGTAGCTTTAGCAGGCGGTGCGTTGTATGCACTTGTTGACTGCGTACGCTGAGATGGTTTGCGTAGCTTTGGCAGGCGGTACGTTTTGTGTACTTGTTGACTGCACGCGCTGAGTTTGCTTTGCTGTAGCAGGCGGTGCGTTTGTGCACTTGTTGACTGCGTAAGCTGAGATGCTTTAGGCTTAGGCAGGCGGTACGTTTTGTGTACTTGTTGACTGCGTAAGCTGAGTTGCTTTGCTTTGGCAGACGGTGCGTTTGTGCACTTGTTGGCTGCGTCGGCTGTTTGTTTGTTGCGTTGGCGAGGGTCGCGTTGACTTGATCTCGCTTCTGCGTTGAAGATTCTCCGAGGCTTGTACGTTTTCTGCACTCGCCTATTGCGTGGAGCTAGGGTTTCCTCAGAGAGCTCTCCTCTTCAAAATTTTCTGGATCCCCAAATGAATGAGAAGCTCTCTATTTATAGAGAAAAATTCATGTTGGACTGGGCTTGGTTTGTGGGCTTGATTTGCGGCCCAATGGCCCAACAGCCCATTTACTTTAGTGGGCTGACCCAAAATAATTAAATTAAATTAAAATTTAATGTTAATTCAAAATAATTTTTTCTTTTCTTTTTTCAGTACTTTCATAATTTTTAAGTGCCTACAGACGCGTTTTCTATTTAATAGGGACCCCGCTGTTTGAAACCACGTGATCATGTAGAAATATGGATTCCACTGTTTCATTCCGCGGGATCCCTTTTAAAAAAATTACGTGGCGTTTTTATCCTATATGGCGTGACAAGTTTGCGTCTAAACGACGCGTTTTCAGTTTAATAGGGATCCCGCTGTTTGAAACCACGGGATCATGTAGAAATATGGATCCCGCTGTTTCATTTCGCGGGATCCCTTTAACAAAATTACGTGGCATTTTTATCCTATGTGGCGTGACACGTCTGCGTCTAAACGACACGTTTTCAATTTAATAGGGAACCCACTGTTTGGAACCACGGGATCATGTAGAAATATGGATCCCGCTATTTCATTCCGCGGGGTCATTTTTAAAAAATTACATGTCATTTTTATCCTATGTGGCGTGACTCATCTGTGTCTAAACGACGCGTTTTTAATTTAATAGGGATCCCGCTGTTTGAAACCACGGGATCATATTTTACAAAAAAAATCTAATTTTGAAAAAGAAAATTACAAAAATCTGCGTACAATATACAAAAATCCGTGTATAAATATTCCTTAATGTGTAAAATCGAAATGTTAGCATTAAAAAGATGAATAGTATTAATTTTAAATATTCCTTAAACATATAAGAAGCAATAAGTCAAAAAAATTAAGCAATGATTTTTGTCATATTCGATATTGATTCCACATTCCATTCTAGTCATTAATTACATAGGGTTAATTTCAGATGACTACCTATATAATAAGCCATTTTCCACAAAACGACCTATATATTGTAATATTACAGTCGACCACCCATATAACGTTCGTTGTTCCCTAAACAACCACTTATCACTATTCCGTCAAATATTCCGTGATTATATTAAAAAAATTATATAATAATAGTATTTTTATTACAATACACCACCTCTATAATAAATGAGTATCTACTTCGCCAACTTTCTAATTACTTCGGTTACCGTATAACCACCTCTCCTTTAACTGAAGTGGTTCTTTGGTAACGTTAGTAATTATAAATGTGGTCGAATGTACTATTACAATATACAGGTAGTTTTGTGGAGACTGACATATAATAACAGTAGTTATCTGGAATTAACCCATTTACATAATAGTTACGTATTCCCTACATAATTTTAGATTTCATCTTCATTACATACATACTAATTACATACATATGATTTATGTATTTTATTTTAGTCAGTTTGACTATTCAATATTACAAATTTATGGAATATTTTTATAAATAATTTTACTCATTTTAAATTTGATGTACAATTAATATACAGCATTATTATAATTATATGTTATAATATTTATTTCAAAAATAAAAAAATATGTTACAGATTTAGGGAAAAAATTTACAATTAGATAATACAATAGAGGATAGAGTTCTAGAAGGACGAATAAGTTTTTGTGAGACGGATGGACATCATCTCAACCGTTGATTTACATTAATCCAACGGTTAAAATTATTAACCGTCAATCCTTAACTGCCACGTATTTTTTGCTAATTCAAAACTAAATTAATTAAAAATTACATTTAATCTCAACCGTTAGATTAATAAATCTAACGGTTGAGATGTTGTCTTCATGTCTCACATTAACTAATTGTCCTTCTAGAACCTGACTCATACAATATATTTTAATTAATTCACATAAAGATAATCATATTATATTCCAAATCAGGTTTTATTCGTGTAGTTAACAATTGCGATTTAAAGATAATCATATGACCAATAATTCTGGCATGAATAACTGTATATAAATATAGGATTCGGTTCAAATGAGAACCACATTAGCCCTTGGATACAATAAATAGACATATCAGATTTAAAGATATTTTATAACTAATTGTAATGGGTTAAAATAGATGAAGGGTAATATTGTACTGTCAAGTAATATTTATTGTGATTATTTTGTAATTGAATTTTAAAGTAACGGCAGATCCTTTACTCTCCGCTCCGACTTCAATCGTCCTTCATGTGTAATCCTGATTATTGGCCTGGACATCGATCTACAAAAGCAGTGGATTCGGTATATAGCTTAAGCTTGTCATATGAAATAGTTTGAGTACCTTTCCCCTTCCATTATTTATCAATTGCAAACCCTATCGGCTGCAGCCATGAAGTTTTTACCAATTAGAAACAACGGTATGATTCAGTCACCCTCTCTCAAAATAATGGTTGATTCTTACGCAAATTTTAAATTGCCTCCTACCAACTGTAAATGACGTTCAAAACTTTGCACTATCTAAAGGATGCTGCTAACTTGTATAATTTATTTATTGTATAGGAATGGAGAGCTCCGTTGATTACTCTACATTAGATGACAACAACAGTTCTTTATCATTTACCCCGTCTGGTTCAAAGTATTGGACACCTAACCCTCCGTTTGGATGCGGGAAAATGTGGAGGAAAGAAAATTTAAAGGAAAATTTGAAGGAAAGTAATTTTCCATAGGAAAATTGAGTGGAAAAGTTTATATTGTTTTTTTGTTATTTTTTCATTTTCCACAATTTAACCAAACATACCCAAATATTTTTCTTTAAATTTTCTATCAAACTTTCTTTTCCACTCATTTTTCCATGCAACCAAACGGAGCATAAATGTCCGGAACATTTGAAGCCATATATTGGAATGGTGTTCGATACATTAGACAATGCTATTAAGTTTTATTAGGGAGTATGCATGTGTTTGTGGATTCGCTGCTCGTCAATCCACCACAAAGAGCGCAAGTGATTCGACAATAACCCTAAAGTATTTGTTATGCCATAGACAAGGATTCCACAAGAAAAGAGATCACGTGGAAGGGAATTCAAGTTTTAAACCAAAATAGGAGGACAACACGATGTGGGTGTGAAGCAAAATGTTTCATCAAACTTTTGGATGGAAAAAATTATTTAGTGTAAAATTTGAGGAACGACACAATCACTTTCTTGCCTCGCATATTGGTAGACAATTTTTACGACCTAATAGACATTTGACTTTTGACCAACAAAATTTTATAGCAGAATGTGGCAATGTTAAGATTGGGGCTTCTAGAGCTTATCGTATAATGAAAGAGATGGTTGGAGGTTACTCTTATGTTGGCACAACTCTCACAGATTGCAAAAACTTCAAAAGAGATCTCAAATTTTTTATAGGCGGAGGCGATGCACAAATCTTAGTAAACCATTTAATGAAAAAAGGAGACCTGCGAAGGTTTTTCGTTTGAATATTATACGGATGCAGAAGGCACCTTATGTCGAATATTTTGGGCAGATGCTACATCAAGAATATGTGCAAAAGTATTTGGCGACATTGTTTCATTCGATGCAACTTACAGCTCAAACAAGTATATGGCAGATTCATGATGTATGGCTTGAAACGGTTTGTAAACCGGATATAGCTTGAAACGGTTTGTAAACCGGATATATGGCGGATACATGATGCACCCCATCAAATTAATTTATTATGGCACGATTGAAGGACTGGGATCTGTAACCGACTTCGTATCGGAAAAACCTCGGGCGTGACATTAGGAAGGATGATTTTGGGGATGAAGAATTCAAGATTGATAGAGACAAACTTGTATGCCGATATTACCCTTATTTAATTTCGTTTTACACCGTCTATTTTTTTATATTTCAAATATGCCTCAGATCTCAGCCGCCCATATTTCAAAATCAACGACATTCATTGGTTCTAAATTTACATTGTATGAGCGTTCTCTCTAGAATCGAACCCAATATATATATATATATTCAAATATTTCCTTTCTTGATTTTTCAATATAAATGACTATATTTAGTTCTTGATTCTTGCATATAAACATATATTGAATTAACCAACAAATATTAGCCAACATATGTTAGTAAATTTTTTAAAAAATAAGTATATTTTGTAAAATAAGATCCCGTGGTTTGAAACAGTGAGATCCATATTTCTACATGATCCTGCGGTTTCAAACAACGGGATCCCATAAAAATAACGCGTTGTTTTGACGTAGACGTGTCACGCCACATAGGATTAAAATGCCATGTCGTTATTTTTTAAGGGATCCTGCGGTCTGATGTGTCACGCTACTTAGGATTAAAATGCCACGTCATTATTTTTTAAAGGGATCCCGCTTAAAAAGTGTCATATTTGAAACTCAGAACTAAAACATGACAAAATCAAACCTAATATTTTTGATAATTTTCCCTGATGCTATGAATCTTACCAGAATTCACTCAAATAAAATCTAATTTTCACTAAATTTCAGTAGAGAGCAGTTGACCTAAAAATCACCAAATTATGATCTAATAACATTCACCTAGTTTACAAACAACAATTATTAGAATTCTCGATTATGTTCCCAAAAATTACAAAAAAGTTCAAGAAAATTGGTCAGAAAGTTCAATTTCAATTGGTCAGGTATGTATTTAAAATTGGGTAATTGCAGTAAACCACCATTATAATACCCCGTTTTGCAGTACCATCATTTTAACAACTAATTGCGAAATGAGTATATTATAATAGCCCCATTATCAAAAAACCATCATTGACACTATTCCGTTAAAACTTCTGTTAAGTGCGTGTACAAGTGGAAATAAAATATTATTTTATATTTAAATTAATTACCGAAAACCACTATTATAATCACAGTTTTACGAAAAACCACCATTTTAATAACTTATTATCAGAATACTACCAACTGCACTGTTCATGCTAGATCAGAGGCTCATATGATAATTTTACTCGTTAATAAGTATCTACTAGCTACATGGTGCTTCAATTTAATCTCGATGGAAGTCAATGAAGAAAATAATGTTAGAAAATGCAAAAGAAAACTCTTGTTTGAGAGTTTATTATCAATGTTTAATGATTATCGACTGCACGGTTCAAATATAAATAATTTTCTCATTTTATCTTATGAAATATGATTTATTATATCACTACTTTTAAACTCTAATTGTTTTTCTATATTGATCTTAAAGATCGACTCTGAGCTAAAATATAACAGCTTCTCACCACACCCGCAACTGCAAATATGTTTCCATTAGGTTTCGTGTCCAGTATGGATTATAAATCAATAAACGAATAATGTCTTACTAATCAAAGATAGCCACAATCGTAGCCTCAACCTCATTCCCTAGCGTTACCTATACATTAAGATGGTGGTTCTAGATAATTGTGATATTATAAGAGTCATTTTATAATTATTTGTTAAAATTGTGGTTTTTTGCAAAACAAGATGTTATAATGGTGGTTTTTTGAAATTGTCCGAATTAAAGTTATATACCCACGCGCCGTATGGCGCGTGTTTTACAATTTCTAACGGAGTTGTGAAAATGGTGGTTTTTTTATAACGGAGCTATTATAATATACTCATATCGCAATTAGTTGTTAAAATGGTGGTTTACTGCAAAACGGGAATATTATAATGGTGGTTTACTGCAATTACCCCTTTAAAATTTTATCACCTTAAATAGATTAGTTCCAATGTGGTAATTAGCACGCCACAAGTTACTATCTGTGAAAGCTTTTACTCAAATAATTAACAAAAACAATGCAATCAACGCAAGCAATTCATTAACTCACTTCAAGACAATTTGTCCATAATGTGGAGACTCTCTCCCGAGATCAACGAGTTTAGATATCACTATATGAGTATAGTACAACATTACAAGAGCCACTCTTAGACTTATACTACAACTTTAGGAAACAAAACATATGAACTTGTAGGTAGAGAAACCTTCTCTTACTCGTCTATGACAACTCCTAACTGAGTGTTAGTCGCAACTCGTTCTATGCATACAGAGTACCAACTGCGTTGGTGGTATGTCTGAATTCTTCTCCGCCTCTACACGGAAGAGTATCAACAACACTAATATGTCTAGTAAAATTGCACTGTCATAGGTCCAACCGCTCAATCTTCTCCGCTTCAAATTTTAGCCTGGGTAAATGACTTGAAGAGTTAAGGTCTATATTTATATGGCTGGAAAATCACAATTCCTAATGACATTCGAATTATTAAATTCCAGCTTTGGAAACCGTACATGATCCTATAGGAATAGGTTTCCTAAAATCATCTTTATCAATATTTCTTTTAACCATTTGTAATGCTGGTAGCTTTAGAATGAATAAATCGAGATTAGCAAACTATGCATTTTAGGAAATCTTGCAACTAGAAAACCTCTCAATCATAACTGCGTACATTTCCCTGTCACAACGTCGTTCCAGTACGCTCCCAGTAGACCCGTCAAAAATATCCGTTACCCATTACCCGCCCTATACCCGCCCGTTAAAATATCCGTCTATGCCCGCCCATTTAGCTTAACGGGTTTACAATACCCATTACCCATTATCACCCATTTAGTATAGGGTAACCCATTACCCATTTAACACCCATTAACACTCATTATTCATTTACAGACTTAACACTCATTATCCATCCAATTATTTTAAGTTGTATAAATAAATATATAATTGATGAATCATATTATAAATTATTCTTTATAGTTTATTGATTTGCTCATATCTCATGTTTTGATTAACATATCTATTTTTTTTATTCGATTACATTTTAATTTAACATACATATTCTCACGACATGCTCAACTATTTAGAACATTATTTATCTACTCATGAAATTAAGTTATCAAATAAAGCAAGCTTAACTTTATTTACTATTTTTAAATTTTCTCAATTCTATTTTTAAATAAAATGAAATGAAAATACAAAATAAATAAAAATAAAATAAAAATAAAAATAAAAATAAACGAATATAGTTGGAGACTTGGAGTAAGCGGGGTGAACAAACTATTTTAACTATCATGCAAAGGACATATATGTTCAATGGATAAATGTGCTTAAACGGATAAACGGATATATACGGGCAAATGGATATTAACGGGTAAACGGGTATTAACGGTAAACGGGTAATCCATTACCCGTTAACACCCGCCCATTTAAACTCATTAGCTAAATGGGTAAGATGGGTAAAACACCCATTTACCCGCTACCCATTTAAAACCCGCCCGTCGCCCGCCCATCTACCCGTTTTGACACCTCTTGCTCCCAGTGACAGCCTCATGTTTGTTCTCTGTGACATTATTCAAAACTTGAATTATTCTTTGCTAAATTATGAGATGCATTCTGAAACAACACTATATCTTTAACATTCAAAAAAATTTAAGACAACACTGACTAGAATGCTAGACTTATTCACTAAAATTGCTCATAATTTCGCTATAAACTGATCAGGTACGTAATTCATCAATTTTAACTAAAATCAAATGCTAATCGAAATGTTAGAAAATATGAACACCGTCAAAAAAAATCACCAAACATGAAGAAGCAATACATTCTCATGATTATCCTCCATTCTGTATACGTAGCCAAATTTGTACTAAATGAACAACTAAACACATTAATTTTCCAATTAACCACCTAAGTATAACAACATTTAAAATCTTTTCAATAAAAAAATCTTATTCAAATCCATTTAATATTCAGCATTTTCATATTTAAATGAAATAGTGTTTTTCTGATTATGTACCAACTGGACAAATTAGCCTTTATGCAAAAGATAAATGTATTTCATTATTACAATGTTTTACACATTTCCTTATTCAATCAACAACAACACAAACAATACCGAGTTTTATTTCACATTTTGGAACTGAGCAATGGAGCTTATTAATGTATATGAACCCAATGAGCAACGCTTGGGACATCTTGATGCACCGTGAACAGTAAGTAGAAACCTGGTGGTGCCAAAACACCTGAATTCGGAGTGACGACCGAGGCCTCATATGTATTCTCTCCGAGGTTTTTAACTTCTTCAATTGTAAGAACCAGTGACCTTTGGTTCATGGAAAAGGAATGTGTAGTAAAGGTTGGAGCCATCATTGTCACAGCTATACGTTCAAGGTTCACCGGCCCAGGGATGGTGAACCTTACTTTGATCGATTGTGCATAAGCTACCCTAGTTTGTGAAACAGGTAGGATCATGGTGGGTCGTAGGTTTGCTAACCCCGCATCCAAGTAGGAAGGTGAGAATGTGTCCAAGCTTACCTCTGTAGGATACTTCACATTGTTGAATTCATAATGGGCATGAGGGTTGCTTCCTCCGACAAGGACTCTACCATCGCGGAGAAGGATAGCGGTGGAATGGTACATTCTAGCAATGTGGGTAGGGTTTTGGTTTTCAAATCTTGTCCCTAATTTGTGATCAGGATGGTAAAGAACAGGATTTAGTATTGCATCATCAGCTGACTCCCATCCTGCTGCACCTTTCCCAGCTCCGTTTATAATCAAAACTGCACCAGTTGGCAACATAACCATATCCCCCATTACACGAGCGTATGGCATTGTTTCAACCTCCCACGCCGGGGCTGCATCATTGATCTTCATTCGAGCACATGTGTTAAGTGCTTCGATAAAGTTGCCTCTTAATGACTCTACATATGAGCCTTTAGGTGCACCACCACATACCAAGATCTCGGTAACAATGTTGGCTGCCTCGAGATTCTTTAAAGGAAGAAATGCTGCTGAACCAGTGCTTGGGTAGGATCTAGGATCTCCTCCAGGGATAGCTGGATATGTTTTTACTACTCTATTGTTTTTGTAATCGAGCAAAATGGCACGATTGTTTGCAAACATGAAGATGTTTCCATCAGTGTTTAGAAATGTGAAAGGATAGAGATTATTCTCAATCCCTCGGTCGTTTGTTTCTGCTAAAAATGGTAAGTTGTAGAGGTCACCAAAAGATTTTTTAGGGTAAAATTCGAAGTTGAACTGCCCGCGGCCACCTATAATGATCTCCTCACCTGAAGGCAATACTTGGACAGATGCATACCATCGTTGCGCAAAGAGCGCATCCCTATTCTCCGCCCAATCACACCCATTTGTACAAGGATCCATGATCCTTACTACTTTTGATCCAGCACCATTTCCACCGGTTTGAATAAGACTGCCATGAGGATTTACTGATCCTGATGAGCACCAAACATCCGTTAAGATCATCAATGGCCGGACTGTGTTGGTTTCAACATTGTACTCAACAGAATGAGCTGAGCAATCAGTGGTTGGAGGAACTTTAGCTGGATCACATTTGGACAATGGTAGCATGATTTGAGATTGTCCGAAGTCTTCACGATCGAATATGATCACTCTATCATTGTTGAGAAGTTGCATGTGCATGGCAGATACTCCTCCCTTTGCTAACACTGTTTTCCAGCTCCCGCCAGCTGCATCAACATTCAAGCTTGAAGAAAGGAGGTAAAGAAAACAAAAAGCTACAGCCAGCATCTCTCCAAGCTTCTGATTCAGGACTGTTGATTTATTATTTGATGGTGCTTTGGCATTAGTCTTAAGAAACATATTTATAGGGTTTAATGAACAAAGACAATATTAAAAATTGTACTTGGAAAGTTATTTGGTGCTGCCAATTAGCCATTTTACCATTTCAAAGGTTGTTAACAATTTTCTGAAGTGCAAAAATGGAAACCAAGCAAAGATATCTAGTCAACAATTTTCTGGTTGTTATATTTAATTACACTTTATAGAAAACTCAATAATCTAGTTTTATGCCCTGAAAGGAGTAGCCAAGTGTGGTAGATAGGAAGCGCGCTCAGGTTTTGAGTTCAATCCTTTGCAAAAACATACCCTTGGTTTATATCACCATAAGTGGTTTATTATGTAAAGCATGTGTTCCTCTTCTCAAAAAAAATCATAGCCCTAATCGGCCATAAGTTAATATGTCAGTATCAAATATTAATTATTCTAATTAATGGTTGTGCGGAGATTTGAATTGGCTAGGACTTAATTATCTTTATGTTGCAGAATTTGTATGACATAGCAAGCTTTATTAAAGATTAAAATTGATTAGAGGCGTACAAGTAATCTAGCATTTAACACCAGGTCTACTGTACTTTACAAGGAAGTCTATTATAATATTACATATGCTTTTAATTTTAAAAAATAACAAGTTGTATAAGATGGACTTGGGTACTTGATCAAGTTTTATAATTTGAAAATTGCATATATAGTGCTATTTCAACTTGACAGTTCCAAATAAAAATAAATCATAATTTTATATTCATCATAATATGCTTAGCTCATTTCACAGTTCTTCATAGATACTTCGTCAGAAGACATTATTGGCGCACCTTATTTATTATGAAAATTATTAAAAATATTAGGTTTGAGTTTAGATATTTAGAATTTGTCAAGTTTGAATTTGGATTTTAAAAATGTCACATTTTTACCTATCCGCAGTTTGAATCGCGGGCTCCCTCAGGCTTTTTGATCATATGTGGCGTGACACATCTGCATCAAACATCGCATTTTATTCTTTTTAGGGATCCCGCTATTTGAAACCACGGATACATGTAGAATAAGCGCACCCGCTATTTCAATCTGTGGGTTCTTATGTTGCACAATTATTTCTGAAATCTTACATTTTTCAAAAAAATTTTATAAAAATATCAAATAGGAAATCGAAGTAAATCCTCAAACTCACCAAACACTCTCCTTACATTTTTGTTTTTGACTTTGATTTGTACTCCCTCCGTCCCATTATGGGTGTTCTATTTCCTTTTTGGATGTCCCAAAATGATCTTCTCATTTCGTAAAATAGAAATTTTTTTACCTCTACTTTTACACTCTCTTTCATACTTTTTATCTCACTCATTCTCTTTCTTATTTTTTATCTCACATTTTTCAATTTTCTTAAAAACCGTGAAAGCTCTCAAATGGGACACTCAATATGGAATGAAGGGAGTAATAAATATGAAATCATCTTTTGAATTAACTTTAATCTAACTTTTT